>CM017574.2:27678663-27899848 GCA_007844105.2 Rhamnella rubrinervis | reverse complement strand
GATTAGTTTCCATTTACTCAATTTCCAAATGCTTTGCAATTTTAAAACAGATCATCATGCTTCCAAAGTTTCTCTCTCTGAGTGAACTTTTGCTATTTAGAAGCGTAATATACGTTCTTTATAAGCAATATCATTTACTGCTTCTTGAAATAAAATTTCCTTTTCTTATAGGCACATTCACGATTATTAAGGATCACAGTGCGAGGAACGGAATTACCACTTAAAGCAGTTGCGCATAAGAAGATCGGTTATGCTGTGATTCCTGAACCCTCTTTGCAAGGAGGTGGGCACCATCATTGGTTTTGTGGGCGCCATTCCCCTTGCATTTTCAGCGACAAGCTCGCAAGAGGGAGCGGCGGGGGGACTCTCATGACATGTTACTGTAGGTAGCTTGATGTCGGTAGGTGCAGCCCAGGAGCACTCCCATATCACCTTGATTCCCGGCATCTTTGTGGTTCCACGGCATGTGTATTCTCGATACTCACATGCATGCATATGTTATTCATTACCACTTCCATCTATGGCATCATGATCATTTTGATGTTCAAAGTACATGAAGAATCAAGTAAATGTATAGAATTATATTCATTTGCATGAATATATATATGTCGTCCCATGTCGATGCAGGTAAGAGGCTGAATAAAATCATCAAGTGTAGCATCACAATCAAAATCATTGCAGTTTGAATCTTGCTGAAATGCCTCGAGTTCCACCATCTCCATATCTTTGTATAACTTGTGCATCATAAATATGGGCGTGGTTGTACCGCTTTCAACAACTCTCCAATTTCTTCCTGACTTTGTATGGGGCATATAAATAACTTCCTCGACTTGATTTGCAAGAATATAAGGATCATCCTTATACGAAGTCCTTGACACATTAGCACTCAAGAACTCATATTCATCTATATGAGGTTAGACTTCTATGATGTCCCACCAATCACTCTTGAAGATAAAGACTTTATTTTGACCTAAATGGACAACTCAATTACATCATTAAGAACACCAAGAAATATATTTCAAGTTGTGCTTTCTCCTTTCCACAACAACTCCCTTGTTGAGAGTTTTTATTTTTGTTAAGTGTTTTACGTCTGAAACCTATGCCCATTAACAATGCAATCAGGGATATCTAAAAACTTCTTCATGGGGTCCCAGCTAGATGTTTTAAGTCAAGACTACAATTAACATTCCCATCGACTCCCATTTGAATAAGTACGCACAATTGCACAACCGGATTAATTACATTGTTAACATAGTATATTAAGATTAATAATTACTAGAGCACACACGCACCAGTTTAGAAACCATGTAGGGAACTCTAATTGGTGTTTATGATAAATATTTTGAGCATTCTCTCTCTTCAAGAAGTTCCTTATGTTCACTACACAATTTGCAAATGGCATAAGTTAAGTATATGAATAAAACATGAGATATATAATATGGAATTCCATATAGTATAACTATATTTACTCGATAAATCCAACATATAATTGGCGAGAATATGACTTACTGTATATATGGGAGAACTTCCGCACAATTCAATACATACCACCTTAATCTTGCCCATTCAGCGATATTCAGTTCTTCTACTTGTTGATCCTCCTAATCCACGAGTTTTTGGAGTGGCGATAAATCACTAAAAGTTTCACTGCCATCAGCATCACAATTCCTTTCCGTCTGTTAAAGATAGTCTCCATCTCATTGTGAAATACATGGAGCAAAATGTCAAACATTCTTTATCAATGTATCCCTCAGCAATTGATCCTACGGACCGCCCTTATTAGAACATAGCCCTTTAGATTGTGCATGCACCTACAAGTTGAACATAACATTATTGGTGACTTGAAACAAAGTGAACAAGGATTTTAATTAACATATAAATATATGTGTTGGAACTATTACCTTTCAAATGGATACATCCAACGATATTGGCAAGGCCAGGCAATCTTGGCCTCGTGGAAGATGAACTAATAAATGCACCATTACATCAAAAAAGGGGAGGAAATATTGTCTCTAGCTTAGAAAGAATTACAGACAATGTTTTTTCTAGTTGCTCTAAGGCATTCACCTTCAAAGTTTTAGAACTCAACTCTCAAAAAAGCATAGATCAATCAATGCTTTACATACATCTTTCCGTAAAGTTCCGCATAAACCTATTGGTAACAATCTTTCAATGAGGATATGACAATCATGACTCTTTAGTCCAACAATTTTATAGTCCTTTAAATTCACACATTTAGAAATATTAGATGCATATCCATCGGGTAGCTTCACTGAAGTTAAAAAGTCACACAATCTCTTTTCTCTTCATTATTAAGCATATAACATGCGGGGTAAATAAATTGCACCATCCTTCCGTATTGGGTGTAGGTCATGCATAATGCCCATATCCTCCAAGTCAAGGCGAGAGATTTGAATGTGTCTTTTGTTTTGCCTTCAATGTTCATAATAGTTCCAACAACACTATCACAAACATTTTTCTCAATGTGCATAACATCAAGATTATGACGAATTCTTAAATCTTTCCAATATGGCAACTAAAAAATACTTTTTGGTCCAATTTAACAAGCATGAAGAACGCTTCCTCTTCTTGGACCCATCAAGTGTCTTCCCAAAGATAGGTTATGTTGAAACCATTGAGTTGGTCAATAATATCTTTTAGGACATTAGCCGGGGGTAATTTATTCTCCCTAGCACCAAATCGCTTATTATTACGCCAATTGTGGTGGTCGGTAAGAACCGACGATGTCCTATATAACAAATCTTCCTCCCATATTTCAACGAATGGAAAGATGCATCTTCATTACATACAGTGACAAGCTAATTTACCTTTTGTACACCATCCCGAAAGATTGCCATATGCTGGAAAATCATTAATGGTCCAAAAAGCGCTTTCGCATTTGGAAGAGATTGTCCATTGATGCATCAAATGTTTGAATGCCATTATCCCATAATTCCTTTAAGTCATCTATCAATGGCTGAAGATATATATCAATGTTATTACCGGGCTTTAGGACAGGATCAATAAAGTCAACAAAGGAAAGGATCTTTCATACATTTCCATGGTGGTAAGTTGTAAGGACTACAAATCGCCACATGCTATAAGAGCTACTCATGTTATTAAACGGATTAAAGCCATCACTTGCTAATCCCGACCTCACATGCGTGGATCACTACCAAACAAAGGATATTGTTGGTGAATTCCTTCCAATGTTTTGAGTCAATTGGATACCTTAAAATTCCATCTTTGACATGCATATCAGTATGCCACCTCATATCCGTCATGAGCTTTTAGATGAAATAAACAGCCTTTGCAACCTAGGTGTTAAAGGGAAATAATGAAAACCTTCTCTGCAACTTTATTTTTATTTTCTTCACAAGCTTTGTATCTAGGTGATTTCGTGGATCGACAAGTATCTACATCTACCAAATCATTTGAACAAGACACAATCATTCTTGCATGCATCTATCTTCTCATACTTGAGTCCTAAATCACGAATTACTTGCTTAGCTTTGTAATAATTTGGAGGATGATGCATTAGCAGGGAGTATATGTTGAAGCAACTCAAGTAACATTGTGAAGGATTTATTAGTCCATTTATTCTTTATCTTCAAATGCAGAAACTTGACAATGAATGATGTGAGATATCTTACATCCAGGGTACAGAGGTTGCGTTGCATCTCTAAACAATCTTGCAAATGTATTTGATTCAAGGGGGACATCACTTGCAGAAGAATAAGATGTAGATGCATTTGCCCAATGTTGAAAAATTTCATGATTATTCAAATCTTCCAACATATCCCAAGTTCCATCTCCAGCAGCATCTCCTCCTCGATATTGTCATGAATGTCTTCAATGAATGGAGCATTATCATCAGGGGTATTCGACATCTCTCCATGATATATCCATGGTTCGTATGACCTTACAATGCCATGTATGATCAAGTGATCCCGAACTTGGTCCGGTGTAAGCCAAGAAACATTATTGCACTTGTAACATGGGCAACGAATTGTATTTGTATTGCCCATGTGACCAATGGCAAACTTTAAGAATTCATTGACACCATTAGCATATCTAGGGTGTAAGCGATTAGGAAGATGCATCCAACTTTTGCCCATCTCTAAGGTGAATTTTCACATAGCATAAAAGAATAATGTATAATAATTAAAAGTGAAAAATAAATGAATATGCTACCTAAAAAATATCAAAGTATTAAAGTTAATTTTTTTCCTATAACCTTAGATAAAAAATGCATTTCAAGACAAATGTCTTTATTAAAACAGATTAAAAGGTGTGTCCCTAAACATTAAACATACATGACGAGCATCAAGAATGTCAAAGAACATTATGTATGCATGAAATTCTTCTAAATGTAACTTTTGTAAAACATATATATATTATGTGTAGACAATTTCAATCTATAGCGTAAATGTATCGACCATTTTTTTAGATGTAATTAAAAAAAAAGAAACGGTTTCAATGGAAAATGCCTCCTACATACTTTTTTGATTTCATATTTCATGCAAAATTCAACAAATTTTGACATTATTAAGTGAATTTACATTGTCATTTTGTATGTTGTAGCTTAAACATCAATAAACCCTAAACAGGAAACCAAAAATATACTAATTACTTTATGGATCATATATGATGACAGCAAATTGTGAATGCATGTTTACAAAGCCAGTGAAAAAGTTAAAATCCCACCAGAACCAATACGAATTTAGTATTAAACATGTAATCAAGCTACTTCCAATAAATAGATATCACAAGATGAATGTTTCCAAGCAGTAAATTAACCTCATTAGAGTTAATATTGCAAATAGGTTAACCAATTGAAAACAAGCACACATCCAGAAGAGACTAAAATATATATATATCTATATATAAAGCTTTCATTCTCAGTGAACAATGAAAGACATCAAGTCCCAAACAAATAAATATAATATGTACCTATTATCGAAAACAGAGAAGCCTTAGACCTTAAGCAAGAAGCAGTGTAAGAATCGCAAGAGAAGATGCTCAGTTATCACGGTTGATGTTGAAAGTGAACAACACTGAGGAAAATAATCAAACAAAAAATGTTATATATATATATATAGATATATAAAAATATGCCGTTAAGTAAGAATGCATATGTGTTTGTGTGTGTGTGTATATATATATATATATATATATATATTTATATCTGTACTATACAAATTAAAATTAAAGTGAACTCTATTCCCTTTGATAATGATGGCTAAATTATAACCCCAAAGTTGTTAATTTCTTAATTTGCCAAAAAAATAAAATAAAACATCATCCACCTCTTTAAATTAATTAATTCACTCTAATTTCTATTTAATATAATTTGTCATTCATATATCACATATAATATATCATTTAAAAAAATGAATATTATTTGCAATGACATATAATTATTATTTGGAAAAAAATATTAATATAATAAAGAAGGTTTGGATGGTGATATATATCTATATGTAGAAATCTTTAAAATGAAATGGCAAACATCTTAATATAAGATCAACAAAGACACATTTGCATATGAGAGAAGGTCTAGTCGTAGATGCTCTAAAATCTTCTCTCAAATCGATTGAAGTCATAATCTAACACCTAATGGTAATGACATGTTGAAACATATATAATGTGAATTAATGATTAAAAGCTTTAGAAAAAATAAATTAACGCTACATAAAATCACTACACGTATATGTATATGCATGCTTTTCACCTTAAACCAATAGGTCCCTATCTTGTAATATCCATACACGCATATATAGATATATATATATATATATATGTGTGTGTGTGTGTGTGTGTGTGTGTGTGTGTGTGTGTGTGTGTGAGACTTAAGTCGTTGATAGTTGGGTGAATCTACTTTTGTGCCTCCACTTATATTCTATCTCTCTCTCCCTCCTGTGACCCTCCGTCTCGTGGTTTGTAATCCAAAAACGTTAAATTCAATCTCCAATGGTTTAGTTTCTCTGTACCCAAAAAGTGATTCAACTTGGCGAGAGTTTGTTGTACTAAGATTTGCTCCTACATCCCCCACCATGCTTATATACACATGGAAATAAAGGTAGAGGAATATGATAATTCAAACAAAGCTGGGTGCTGGTTGCTCCTGATTTTGTGATTATTTTGTCCTTCTTCTCACAATTAAGATTATTAGGAAATGTAAGAATTATTCGAGATACTAGCAAGTGGTCTATTGTTCGAGGTGTTAGACAATGTTAGGGAAGCTGAAACATCAGAAAAATCATTTATATATATTCATTACTGTTTCCTAAACCTAAGAAGGAATTTGAAAGCAAATTGCCTCATGCAAATCAAGTGTGTTCCTCAACCTGTCTCGAGTTATGCGTAACTTCAAACAATTGAAACAACATTCTCGCAAGTGAAGTATATCCAATAAATCTAACCTAATATATGTGTTATACTTAGAGGAAATTAAAGTTATCCATCAAGCTCGAATATATAAGAAAACAAAATGAAGTTTAGAGTAAAACTTATGAAGCCACATCTTATATTGGTTACCATATGCTCGTTGTACTCACCGTCATAATCCCTATATAGCTTATGAATGCAATTGAAAAGAACAAGTAAATAAACTCATCTGCTATAAATTTCCTAAAAGAAATGGCATAGCATTCATATAGTACCTTGAAGCCACAAACTCGCTTATGGCTGGCCCGTGCGTGTTAGTGCAAACCCTAAAAAGAAAAATACATCCTTAAACCCCCAAAGCATGCATGTTATCTAGAAAGGGAAAAGCAATAAAATATGAAGAATAGGAGGGTTGGAGTAAGAATTTACCGTGATTGATGGTGTGATGGTAGATTGAATACAGTAGAGAGATAGAGCTCAAGAGGAATGAGAGCTAGTGAGGAAGAGTAGGAAACACTTAGTGAAATTTGGGGATCGTGAAATTTGGGTTAAAATTTCCAAAGCAAAACGACGTTGTTTAGGCGTTAAGGAATATAAAATTCTTTTTCCCTATTTTCATTTATTTTTCTTAAATAATAATGCGTGGCGATATAACGGTGTCAAATACTCATTGTCACGAACAATTTACGACATGTTTGACTAGGAAGTTTAATTGCTTTAGTGATAATTTTAGAAATTTTATCACAAATTGGGTGCAAAATTACGCGGAAAAATTTCCTACTAAAAGTTAATTTTTGTGACAAATTGATGTGATAAATATCTATTTGACACTATTGTATCGATCTCATTAAATATCAGTGTCCTACATCAAATTCTGACACTAAATGTATACTATTTGTGACAAATCGTATTTTGACACAAGGAATGTTGTCACAATAGGTGAAATTTCTTGTAGTGTTAATTGAAACATTATTTTCTTACGTTCGGCATCCTCAAGAATATAGAATCAGACAGCAACCAAATCATATATATATGAAGAAGATGAATACATATAATAAATTGATGTGCTTGTGGATCTTAATTAATTTTTTCTTGGCTTTTGAACTCTCAAATTAATTAGGATAAAATTTGATATTTAGTTTCGTTCTTATTTTTATTTGTAATTGAAAAGTATATGCTTTTGAAATTATGGAAAAGTAATTTAATTATTAAATAATTAATACTATATAATAATAATATATATGTGTGTGTCATATATAATATATAATAATATAATATATATACACTACAAAAAAAATGAGCTATTGTGAGAACGCAAATTTGTCATTAAACTCCATTTTTTGTCACTGTATTTGTATCTGTGACAAAAATCAATCGTCACTTGGCGGACACAAAAAAACAGACACTAATTCTCTTTAGTGACAATCAAAACGGTATAGACACTAATATCCACTTTTCTCTTACAATTTGACTACAAGTCACTGAATCTTAGGTCTTTTGTGACAATGCATTACGTCACAGTAAGGTTTAAAATTTATCATTGAATCCTCCATTTTTGTCACTGATTGCATTGATAAATCTGGTAAAACTTTGACTTTCGTGACAATATAGGTTTCAATGACGACTTGTAAAATTGACACGAATATACCGTGTCAAAATTATTATGTCATCGATACTATTTGTGACATACTATACGCTTGTCACGATAAATATTTGCACATTAGTACTTGTCACTGAATGTATTTATGACATTATGTACAATTATCACAATAATGTAATAGTGAAAATATTTTTGCTACTTGAAAGTATACGTGACATGGATAATGTTTATGACAATAACTTTTAGTGATGAATGATTTGTCACATAAAATATTAGTGTCTACTTTTCATGGACACAAATGTTTTTTCATTTGTAGTGACACCGTTTATTTTGTCACTGTAAGATATTATGATTATTATTTGGTACTCAGTGACAAATGAAATTGTGACAATAAAAATCAGTGTCAATTTTGTATTGACACAAACAATATTGATTTGTAATTTGTTGATACAGTGATAATTATTCTATCACAGTTTCTTAAGGAAGTTAATCACTCCATTATAAATGTTTTTTGTGTCAATTTCGTTATATTATATAATTTGTCACAAGTTCCTTTACTTCTTCCATTGTATTTGTCACTATAATTTTTTTAGTGTCATTCTTATTTTCACACTAATTTGTATAATGGATCAATTCAGCTTAATGTAAACATATAAATTAATACCCATCCCTGCACACCATTACACAATAAGAAATGAAATTTTCACTTCACCTTGCATACAAAAATCACATGTCCAGTACATATAACACTTACAATATATGCTCATTAATACTAATTTCCACAAAATGCATAATTTTGAATTGAAGTATATCATTCGATACATATGCTTCCATGAAAAATTATTTCATATTTCCATATTGCACATCCTAAACCATTTCATGCCACTGCCTTATCAAAATATATACTAAGTGTTTGCAGGCCTAATCGACTACAATTGAAGAGTACTTAATTGTCAAAATATATACCTAATTGAAGTGCATGTTGCCAAATTCAGAAATTTCAAAATTACATACTATTTTATACAATACCTAAGGAGTATGTTCCATGTGTAAGCAGCATGCCTTCCAATTTATATTTTTTCAAATCAACCTGCATACATTAAACACAACATATTAACATATAAGAGCTGATTCTAAATTTTTCATCAATAAACAAAGTAAATAATACACCATAATCACACTTTGGATAATCATTTTACCTTGGTTGGAATCATCTCCATTTTCTATGTCATTGCCACCTTCTAAATCATTTACTATCCTATCAAATGAGTCAAATTGCCTCTCATACAACTATAGTAAAATTTTAACTTTCTTTTCCATCTCAGCAAGTCTACCTTCCAATTGTTGATTTTTCTTCAATGATTCGACATGAGTAACATTGTTTTCTTTCTCTCTCCTTTTGTACTCCTCCAGTTCCTTTCTTAAAGCTGCAACTTCTTGGGTTGCTCGCAATGTGTTGGGTTTAGGTATTACACCAATGCCTCGGAAAGCTGTAGAAATGGATGGTAGGATATGAGCGAATATCTCATCTTGACTAAGTGAAGTCGACTCTCGCAACTGTACAAGTTGTTTGTACAAATTAATTTCAAACTCACATGTTATAAGGTTTAATTTAGCAATAAACTATATTTATCAATTGATTTACTTATTTAGACAATGCAAATTAACAATCGTTTTGCATATATTTGTTGCGACCCTTCATCCACCCACTGTTTTTCATCTTGCTATAATGTGTGTCATGAAATAGTTGAATTTTATTAACTTCACCTTCATTTTCTTCTACTTCCTGTATAAATATCAAGCATAATTATTAAATGTAATTTTACTATGTATGCATATACATAATTTGATTTCAACTATCAATACCAGCTGTACGTATATGGCAAGGAAACTACAATCAAGAATATTTGCACACCTCTAATTTCTTCTCATAAATCATTTGAGCAACTGACTTTGTGCCAACGGCATGATTAATCTTGGCCGCTTCTCTATTGCTCTTGTTTGTAATGCTTCGTTTCTATCATGTTAACCAACATACCAAAATTAATATGCTTGAACTCATATTCAACGGTGGAAACCGGCAGAGGAATGTTATTCACACAAATAATAATACAAAATAATGACTTAATAAGATCATTATCATTAATTTATATGAAACATCCAAAATTGGGCTTACATGGTTGAAATAAATTTTAACATATGAACAATAACGCAACACCGCAATCAACCCATTCCACTAGTCCATTCCCATATAAAATTCCAATAATAGTAATAATAACCATCCACGTAATAAAAATATTTCCATTAGTCCACATATATATGTTTTACCAACCTCATCCAATTATAATCAAATAATCTTAAGGATGTGTTTGATTAAAATTAAATATTAAAACTAAGAGCGTAAGTGGTAGCGCACACAAAATTAACCTTGAGGATTTCGGAAAGATGATGTTGGGTCCCTTTGATGAGAAAGTCATGAAAGGAGCTGGCTTTGTGCCCAACGTTGTTGATGCATGTGTTATGTAACCCTAGGAGACCCGCAATAATTTAGCACTATACTTAGACTAATATAAGTTCTAATATTCTTACGCTTCGGACTGATGCATTGGTCGCTTTAGCCTTTGCACTAATGAGTGGATAGAGCTTGTTGTGGGCAAGGCTGTTGCTGATAAACTCTCCCTTCAAAACGTAAACAATTCAGAAATTAATCAAATGGAAAACAACTCTTTATTAGTATATTCTACTTTTGACATAAATGGCAAAAGAACAAAATTTGGGAATCTAAAAAGAAAAGGGACCAAAACCCACCTTGAATGTCACATTATTTGCAAGGACAACATAGCTAGGAACTCCCTATCAATGGTGCTGGCACCAACAGATATTTTGCCATGGAGCAATGTTGGACACGGTACCATCAGCTGTTCCGAGTTTCTAGCCGAGCAAACCATTAACAATGCCATGCTTCACAAAGCATGGAAGGAGCCAATAGCGACTGCCGTTGAAGAAATGTGTGGGATGGCCTCCGACTACGGCATAACAAGTCCACGCCATCATGGATTGCTACATCAAATGCAGCCAATATATCAACGCCAAAGCACTCATCTCCATCCACCGGTGGCCAACACACCTTGTATGCTGCAACTCTTGCTCTGGTGAGCCTCCTTTGCTGTTCCATTCCCAAACCTGAACACACTCGCTTCCTGAGTTACCTCCTGCGTTGATAGGGTGTGTGAACCACGCCTTCATTGTCTCTTGGTGATTGAAAGGTGGAGTTGGCGGTCCAACAATTTGTGCATAACCTTTGTTGAACTATCTTGCTCCAATTAGCTTCCTTTTAAGTTGTTAATTACCAATAAGTTACTTATAAAGCTTCGTGAATTAATGAGACTAGTAAGTTTTAGAACATGCGAGACATAACCCCTTTGGCTTATAGCTTGTTTGTGTGTCGGTGAAGTTTATTCTTACCAATTAAAAAGGTTAATTATTTCAAACCTATGTGGTACATAATCATTAAGGTAATTGGTAACTTATTGAAAAGGCCAATTCAATGAAGTTTGGTATCCGCCGATCTTAAACTACTGAAATCCGAGAAGACAATAAAAACTCATAATGATATTGCCATAAATATGCATTAAATTTCCTAATCAAAGATATGATCAATTTCATTCACAGAAGACTACTATTTGTTTTGCACCGTCCATATCGCACCGAATTCGGTAGAATCTTCTATTGGTCAAAACATACAACTTGTAGCTGCACGTCTTAGCTGTCCAGAGCATCAAGAAGTACATTATTTGGCCAGTTTTTTGTGAGATAGGGCCCAAATACTGAACCTTTTTGGGCTGGTCTCCGAATGCAGAATAGTTGTGCTTTAACCCTAAATACGGCCCGCTAAACTTCTGAACTAGACTTTGTTGATAACTACAATGTTGTGGTGTATTAAGTTATCTTTCCATTGCATTAAGAATCATCTTAATTGGCCTTCTAGATTGAGAGATACATCCATTTTAAACACATATTTCAATTTATTTTTACTTTTAAACTTAAATTTAAAGAAATTGCATAAAGTAGAGGAATTAATGATACTCTTAAGTGTATAATGATGATTTAAACTATAATAAATATACACTTTTAAGTGTTCATCACAACCCCCAACCAGCTTATTACTAGTCTCTAGTAAAACAAGCGTCACTGATAAGTAGAGTTCACAAAGGTAATCACCATTTTCTTCCTTTGATCAATTCAAATAAACAAACTCTCACTTATTTATTTATTTTTAAGATTTTGTTAAACTTTCTTTTGGTGCTCATTTTCACATATATATGGAGGTAGTTATGAAAAGAGTAAAAATCAATTTCAATGCCTTGTTAAGGTTACTTCCTTGGGTAGGGGTCATTTATTTATTCATCAATATTTTTTTTTAAGTAAAAAAAATAAAATTACATCTTTAACCCATGTAACGAGCTTTGGGCTAATGACTCTCAAACCAGTTGGTCTTAGGGCATTAGGTGTTAAGACACCCCTACGAGCTAATACTCTTCTGAGATACTTATTTATTTTTGTAGACAAGTGCAATGTTTGATTCCCTTAAACTTTCTCGTTAACCTTTGTATCAAACTTTAGACCAATAACTCCCAAACCAGTTAGTCATAGGGTATTAGGTGTTAAGACACCCCTATGGGTTTAATTGTTCAGGCTAAGGAGGTTACAAAATTAAACTTTATCCACGATTTTTTTTTGTGATTATAATTAAACTACCCCTTTCCTTGGTCATTCTCTTTTAGCAAAGCAAAGAAAAAAAATTATTATAACATTTCATTTTTTGGTAACCCAGAATAATATGTATGAGTGTGTGTGTGAAAGAAAGTTTATCAATATGTACTAAAAATAGCTAGATAAATAAAGATATAAGAGTTTATAGACTTGAATTTTTCAAAGAGAATTAAATAATAAAACTTTGTTACTTCTACAAATCAAGACAAAATAATAACCTCCCTCCTTAGATGCGTCTCAAGAGTAAAATTACTCCTTACTTGGCCATACTTATTTGATTTTAGTTACAGCAAGTTAGTTAGTTATTTAATTATTATTATTATTATTATTATTTTTAAAGAAACTCTGATCCCCAACCATATTTCAACATTGTCATCTATGGTTAAATATAACTAGAAAAAGGGCAAGAAGAAGTTACCTGATGCAACATTTATTGAAAAAGAGAACCCTAACAAACACTGAAGTGAAAATAAAATGTTGTAAGTAAAACCAAAGGATAAGGAAGTTATAAACTGAGTGTCAGATCAAACCTGCGCTTCTTACTACCTTGTTCCGACCAATCTAACTGAGCCATTACTGGATCAGGTGCATGTACGAAACGTTGTAGTTTATCAATTAACTCATCAACAGTTGAGGCAGAAACAAGGAGTTGTCGTGCCGAATGAGAGATAAAATTCTGTTCCACAGCATGATTAAGAAAAGATAAGAAACCATCAAAAAATTTATTAACATTCAACAAACCTTTACGATGGATGTTCAGTTGGGACCAAGAGAGTATTTGAAAAATTTCTTCCAAAGTACCATAGCCACCAGATAAAGCAATGAATGCATCAAATTTTTCAAGCATTTTAGATATTCTTTCATGCATGGTTGAGACTTATATTTCCGTTCCAACTGTCATCCCAGTGATATTGGTTGCAGTTAAGGCTCTAGGAATGATACCTAAGACCTTGTTTCCTCCTACATGTGCAGCTAATGATACAGTCCCCATTAAACCAAGACTACCTCCCCCAAATACTAAATGAATCTTTTCTCAGTACTGGTAGGGTGTGTCTTTGCTTTTAGAAACTCTTTATCTTTCCCAGGACTTGATCCATAAAATACACAAATATATGTGAATCGACAAATAGAAACTCCATCCATCTCGACCTTTCAATGACTAAGACTTGGATGCTAATGAAGAAAATGGATGTGTTTAAATAGGGAAAAGAGACCATGCAATAATGAAAAATGCAATGATGATACCTATATAGGTAGACTATGTCTGACAATGTTGACATTTAAAAAACTTTTTTTAAATAAACATGCATGTAGTTGTGATTGTGGCTCACATCTTCCTCTAGTTTTACATCCAGTAACGGGTTAAACGCCTTTTATGAGTCGAGGATATGCTTCCCATCCAATTTTCTTATAAATTGGCAAACAAGGTCGTTTAAAGTCAGATTCCCAAGACTATGGCGGTGTTATTCATCCTTGAAAAGATGCCACAAATTAAAAAGTTCACGATGTACAACTCCACAAGGATGCGTCTCAAGAGTCAATAAGATATCATCCAATGACTCCTTACTCAGCCCATCCTTAATAAAGTTTATTTTATCTTCTCGATTAATGGAAACCATTCCTAAAGAACGACATAAGCCATTGCAAGTCCATCGAGCATATTTGTGACAAACTTGCATTCTTTTTGCTCTTCTCCTTTTAGAATATGAACTCTTACCCATCCCAGGCATGTATGAAGCAAATGAATCAAGATTCACCAGCTAATCGGACCTTTGCTTCAATTATCCAACAGATATCTCGTGCATGCCTTTATTCATTAACAATCGCAATCTTGCACACCGGCTTTATAAACTTTTATTAGAGTATTGGAGGAAGGAAAGGAAAGTATTTTCTCAAATTTGTAAGAGTGACATCCATTGTAAGGAGAAAAGGGATCGATTATTATGGGAATCTAAAATAAACCGATTTGAAAATCACGGTACTATTATCCGCCACTTAACCGGGGAAGAATTTAAAAGGAAAGTTAAAAAGGAATACAAATATTTACATTGATTGACTATTATTTTCATAGCAAGGGTCAAAAAGTGGAATTAATTCTTTGTCAAAAACATGATTATCTAAAAATGGTTTGAGTCTTTGTCCATTTACCTTAAAAACAGTACCATTTTTAGGGTTCTTTATGTCGATGGCCCCATAAGCATACACATATTTAACAATGAATGGACCGCTCCACCTTGATCTTAATTTTTCAAGAAATATGTGAAGTTATAAATAAAGCAAAACCTTTTGACCAACATCAAATATTTTTCTTAAAATTCTTTTGTCATGAAAAGCTTTGGTTCTAGCTTTTTGAATTTTCGAATTCTCATATGCATCATTTCTCAATTCTTCAAGTTCACTTAATTGTAACTTTCATAAATTGCAAGCATCATCAAGGTTTGAATTAAAAACTTTAATGGCCCAATAAGCTTTATGTTCAAGTTCCACAAGTAAATGACAGGGTTTTCCATAGACTAGCCTATAAGGAGACATACCCAATGAAGTTTTAAAAGCAGTTTGATACGCCCAAAGTGTATCGTTTAGTCTCAAAGACCAATCTTTACGATTTGGACTCACCATTTTTTTCAAAATTTGTTTTATCTCCCTATTTGCAAGTTCTACTTGTCCATTTGACTGAGGGTGATAAGGGGTGGTAACTTTGTGTGTAATTCCATATTTTTTCATTAAAGATTCAAATGGCCTATTGCAGAAATGTGTTCCCCCATCACTTAAAATGGCTCGAGGAATTCCAAAACGACTTAAAATATGTTCTTTCAAAAATTTAATTACTGTTTTGTGATCATTATTTCGTGTTGAAATTGCCTCTATCCATTTTGAAACATAATCTATTGCTACCAATATATACAAAAAACCAAATGACGATGGAAATGGTCCCATGAAATCTATACCCCAACAATAAAAAATTTCAATCACAAGAATGAGATTTAATGGCATCATGTTTCTTTTTTAAATGGATCCTAATCTTTGACAATTATCATATGTTTTGCAAAATGCATGTGTATCTTTGAATAAAGTGGGCCAATAAAATCCGCACTGCAATATTTTTGCAGCCGTTTTCTTTGATGAAAAATGACCTTCACATACTTCTGAATGACAAAAATTAATAATGCTACTTACCTCATTGTCAGCTACACATCTACTAAATATCTGATCAGAACAGTACTTAAGCAGATAGGGGTCATCATAGTAAAAGTTTTTCACCTCGGTTAAAAACTTTCTTTTGTCTTGTGAAGTCCAAAATTTTAGGATTTGACCTGTGACAAGAAAATTGGCAATGTCAGCAAACCATGGTAAGTTTGAAATACTAAAAAGTTGCTCATCGAGAAAAGTGTCATTAATTGGTGCAGAGTAAAAGATTTCATCACAAATAAGTCTTGATAAATGATTAGCCACAACATTTTCAACTCCCTTTTTATCTCGAATGGTGATAAAAAATTCTTGAAGTAAAAGAATCCACCTAATCAATCGAGGTTTGACATCTTTCTTAGAGAAAAGATATTTCAAAGCTGCATGATCACTAAAGACAACAATTGGTGAGCCAACAAGATAAGATCTAAATTTGTCCAATGCAAATACTACCAAGCAATTCCTTTTCGTTGTAGAATAATTCAATTGGGCACTATTTAAGGTTCTACTTGCATAGTAAATGACATATGGTTTCTTATCTTTCCTTTGTCCTAACATTGCTCCAAGAGCATAATCGCCAGATCACACATAATTTCAAAGGTAAAGACCAATTAGGGGTTGCATGATAGGAGCAAGTAAGCATGGTTTTAAGTTGAACAAAAGCTTTTTCACAATTTTCGGTCTATTCAAAAATAATATATTTTGATAGAAGGTTACTCAAGGGTCTAAATATTGTACTAAAATCTTTAATAAACCTTCTATAAAACCAGATGTCCCAAAATGATCTAATATCTTTATGATTTTGGTGTTGGCAAGTTAGAAATCAACTCAATTTTAGATTTATCTACCTCGATTCCTTTTGATGAAACAATATGACCAAGTACAATACCATTTGTTACCATGAAATGATATTTTTCCCAATTGAGTACAAGATTCTTCTCTTCACACCTGGCCAAAACTTTTTTCAAGTTAGATAAGTAATCATCAAATGAGTCACCAAACACAGAAAAATCATCCATGAAAACTTCAAGAATACGTTCAACCATATCACTAAAAATACTAAGCATGCATCTGTAAAATGTAGCAGGTGCATTACATAATCCAAAAGGCATTCTACGATATGCAAAAGTGCCAAATGGACATGTGAATGTAGTCTTTTCTTAATCTTCGGGTGCGATTGCAATTTGGTTATACCCAGAATACCCATCTAGAAAACAATAGAATTTATGCCCTGCAACTCTTTTTAAGATTTGATCCATGAAAGGTAAAGGGAAATGATCTTTCCTAGTCATTGAGTTAAGTTTTCTATAGTCACTGCACATACCAACCAGTAACAGTCCTAGTTGGAATTAACTCATTATTTTCATTTTTGATTATAATAACTCCAGATTTTTTAGGTACAACTTGTGTAGGACTTACCCATTTACTATCAGAAATAGGATAAATGATTCCATTATCTAAAAGTTTAATGACTTCATTTCTCACTACCTCTTTCATATTAGGGTTCAGCCTTCGCTGCATTTCTCTAGAAGGTTTAGCATTTTCCTCCAAATAAATTTTGTGTGTGCAAATGAGAGGATTAATTCCCTTTAAATCAGCTATTGTCCATCCTAATGCATTTTTATGGATTTTCAAAGTTTGTATCAACTTACCTTCTTGAAGTGTATCAAGTTTAGAAGAAATTATTACCGGAAATGTTTCATTTTCACCAAAGAATGAGTATTTCAGATCAGATGGCAATGGCTTCAAGTCAAGTTTTGGTGGTTGTATATTTGAAGGTAGGGAGACGTTGGACTGCAGTGGTAGTTCTTCAAATCTTGGTCTCCAACCACTTACTTTTGGTTCCTAAAATGCATTCAACAAAGAAACCATATGTGAAATTTCAGGATTGGTATTGGATGCAAACTCATTAGACATAATTAAACATGCTTCTAAGGGATCAGATGGAAGAGTAGAGATAAATTGTTCATGCACAACTTCATCAATAAAATCCACTTCATGCATATCACTATTATCTCTAGGTTGTTTGCAAATATTAAACATATTCATTTCCAAAGTCATATTACCAAAAGAAAGTTTTAAAATTCCATTTCTACAATTGATTATAGCATTTGAAGTAGCAAGAAATGGACGTTCTAAAAAGACAGGTATTTGAGCTTTGGAATTTAAAACTGGATGTGTATCCAAAACTATAAAATCCATAGGATAGTAGAATTTATCAATTTGAACAAGAACATCCTCACCAATTCCTCTTGGAATTTTCACTGAACGATCGGCAAGCTGAAGTGTTGCTGCTGTAGGTTTCAATTCTCCCAATCCTAACTGCTCATAAACAGAAAAGGGTAAAAGATTAACATTTGCACCAAGATCAAGTAAAACACGTTCCATCTTAGTATTTCCGATTACACATGTAATTGTTGGACAACCAGGATCTTTATACTTAGGTGGGGTGTTTTGTTGGATGATGGAACTCACATTTTCAGTTAAAAATGCTTTCTTTTGTACATGCAACTTCCTTTTGACAGTGCACAAATCTTTCAAAAATTTGGCATAAGATGGAATTTATTTTATTGCATCCAACAAAGGAATATTAACCTTTACTTGCTTCAAAACTTCAAAGATTTCATAATTTTTATTTATATTTTTAATTGGCTCTAATATTTGAGGAAAAGGTACTAGAAAATAGGTTTTTATCCTTAAGAACAGGTTCAAGTTTACCATGCTTACCGTCATCCTTACCATTGCCCTTTGGTTCTAGGGGTGCAGCTTGCGTGTGATCTTTGAAATGAATGGTTTTGTCTATGACTTTTCCACTTCGAAGAGTTGTGATAGAATTGACATCTTTAGGTTGGCTCTCACTTGAAGTGGAAACATGACATTGATTAGCAAGATTAGGTTGAGGTTAAGCAGGAAACTTACCTTTCTCTTGAGTATGCAAACTTGCAGTTAAAGCAGAAAGTGTGCTTTTGATCTCATTGATAGCTTGTGAAGTTTGATTGTTGATATTTGTTTGGCCTTGAATAAAGGCTTGCATTGTCTCTTCCAAATTCCTTGAACGCGATGATGTATAAGGAGGAAAATTTGATGTACCTTGAGAAGGCATAGTGTTGGCACTATTATCATTCCTCCAACTGAAATTTGGGTGATTTCTCCATCCCGGATTGTATGAATCTGAAAAAGAAGATGTAAATGGCTTTTTAAAATTGTTCATAGCATTTACTTGTTCATGTACAACTTCTTTAAAAACAGAAATTTTTGGACATTTATTTGTTGAGTGCCCTAAATCATCACAAATACCACATATTTCTTCTTTTTGCACAGATTTGATTCCTTTTATTTTTCCTAATTTCATGGCTTCAATCTTTCTAGCTAAATAGCAAACCTAGCATTTAAATCTTCTTCTTGACTAAGGTGATATTTTCCTTTATTAGCAATTGCAAGATTAGATCTAATTAAATTTTCAGAAGAATTAGTACCATGCCAAGATTGAGAATTTTCAGCCAAGTGGTCTAAATACTCTAAAGCATTATTAGGTTCTTTATCAAGAAATTCACCATTGCACATTATTTTCACAAATTGTTTCGTTTCAGGTGTTAAACCTTCATAAAAGAAACTTATAGTGCGCCATTTTTCAAAACCATGATGTGGACAAGAATTTAATAAATCTTTAAAACGTTCCCAATTTTGAAAATATGCTTCATTTAAGTTTTGGGAAAAATTTTGGATTTGTCTTTTGAAAGCATTGGTTTTATGTGTTGGAAAAAATTTCTTTAAAAATTCACTTTGCATTTCTTGCCATGTACCAATTGACCTTGATTTCAAAGAGTTAAGCCAAGTTTTTTATTTATCTTTTAAAGAAAAAGGAAACAATTTAAGTTTAACAATTTCTTAGTTGCAATTTTGATCAAGAAATGTGGCACTTACTCAAATTCTTTAAGATGCAAATACGGGCTTTCAGATTCTAAGCCATGAAAATTAGGAAGTAATGAAATCATACCCGATTTAAATTTAAAGTTATTAGCATTAAGTGGAAAGATAAAACATGATGGACTAGAATTTCTAGGTGGTTGCAAATATTCACGCATGGTTCGCAACAGTTGATTTTCATGTTCATCATGTATACTTTCACTTTCAGCCATTGTGTCAAATGTGTGTTGTGACTGTGGAAATGATTCAAACAAATCAATATACAAAGTAAAAATTAGTTTTAACTAAGCGACCAGAATTTTCATCACGATACCAATTAAGCATAAATAAGAAAATAAAAGTAAATAAATAAATAAACAACGGAGAGGAGGCTCAGCCTTCCAAGATAGAAAAATTTAACACAAACAAGAGAGTGGAGGCTCAGCCTTCCAAGAGGGTAAACAACGGGTATGAGGCTTAGCCTTCCATGATATTTAAAAAAAATGAGAAAACCAGCCATTAAATACATAAAAATAAATTGAGTAAAAGGGAAAGAGTATACCAGATTTGTGAAGTTTATTCAAGGAAAGCAAAAACCTCAATCAATTTGATCTTCAAACAGGATCCCCGGCAACGGCGCCAAAAACTTACTACAACAAAAAGATTGCAAACCCAAGTGTAGGTTGTCTCAAGAATAAATTTTCGGGAGTCCGAGGTCGATCCACAAAGAGCTAATAAAAACAAATTAATAGAGATAAAACAATATGATTTAGTAACAAAGATTAAACTAATACAAGTTGTTCTTAAATGGAAGGGATTTGCTAAGGTTAGGGGATCCACTCTTGGTATATAAAACAAGAACAAGATTAATTCTTTTTATAACTCAATTAGAATCCACGCACAACGGAGGTTCCAATTGGAAAATATAACATTTAAAATTCATTTGTAGTTATATATACTTTGTATTATATTTACTTCTAATTAACAAATAATATCAACACATGTAAATAGGTTAAGGCATTCATTGTGTCAATATCTTGTCAACAATGAATCAAGATCCCCATTTTACAAGGAGGTTTTTAAGTTAATTGAAAACAAATACAAAACATATAATAACAATTTCATAATATAGACATTAAAACTCAAGAAAGAGATTAATCTAATCTTATTTCATAACCAAGAGCTTTACCCTTTCACCCAAGCAAAATGAGGATTAGTTACTCATAAGAAAGAAGAAAGAAATAAAGAAGAAAAGAAGAAAGAAGAAAATAAACATGATTTCTACTAAGAACAAAAGAAGATTACAACAAGAGAAACAACAATACAAAGAGTAGGCTCTGATCTTTCAATTCAGAATACCTAAATGAGTATTCAATGCTGCTATTTATAGATCATGAAGGATACAAAATACCAAAATACTTGTATGCAAATAGACACATAGTTAGGTAAACTTTGAAAATATATGTCATGCTTGTCTTCCGACTTGCACTGTCCATATCGCACCGAATTCGGTAGAATCTTCCATTGGTCAAAACATACAACTTGTAGCTGCATGTCTTATCTGTCCAGAGCATCAAGAAGTACATTATTTGTGCCAGTATTTTGTGAGATACGGCCCAAATACTGAATCTTGTTGGGCTGGTCTCCGAATGCAGAATAGTTGTACTTTAGCCCTGAATACGGCCCACTAAACTTCTGAACTAGACATTGTTGATAACTACAATGTTGTGGTGCATTAAGTTATCTTTCCATTGCATTAAGAATCATCTTAATTGGCCTTCTAGATTGAGAGATACATCCATTTTATTAACCATATATCAAAACACATATTTCAATTTATTTTTACTTTTAAACTTAAATTTAAAGAAATTGCATAAATTAGAGGAATTAATGATACTTTTAAGTGTATAATGATGATTTAAACTATAATAAATATACACTTTTAAGTGTTCATCAGGTATCATACCATCTTAAAATAGACTAAGGTCAAGCACATAAAAGGAATACAATCACCTAGGTACAAAACCCAAACAAATAAAAATTCAAAAAAAGGGTTTTACAACTTGGTAGAGTAGCAATGCAAATTGAAACAATTGTCGAACACTAAATCAAGTAAATACATGACATACCAGCAACTAAATCAAGTAAATAGAGGAAAAATATGACTTACCGGAACACTAAAAGGAATGACGCACTTGCATTGAACAACCTGATAGGAGATGGAAACTCTAAAAAAAAAAGATTATAGAGTAAACCCCAATGCATGCATATTATCGAGAAAGCAATATAAATGGAGAATAGAAGGGCTGGAGCGGATTACTACCGACAACTGACTGACGGTAGAGAGCGAATAGAGTACTTTCTGATAGGCAATACAGCAGACAGACAGACGAGGAAGATGCTTAGTGAAATTTGGGGGTGGGTTTCTTTGTCTTTTGATTTGTCCATCATAAAAAGATGTCGTTTAAAGGCAAATAAATAAGAAAAAAATTTATTATATTTTCCTTTATTTTTTGGGTAAGCATATTGCCATTAAAATATAAACATTGGCCAACAGAAATTGTCACAGATATTGTAACACAATTTTGATAAAATATTTTAAGTTTATTAGTGATAATTTATAAACTTTTGTCACACATTACCATCAAAATTTGGTGGGAAAATTTTTCTAAAAGAAATTACACTTTCTGTGACAAAGTCCTGTGACACAAATCAATTTGACACTATTTTATCTCCCGCACAAAGAATCAATGTCAAACACGGATTTTTGACACTAAATGTATTCTTTGTGTGACAAATTTACAATTGACACAACAGTTTTTGTCACAGTATGTCATTTTTTTTGTAGTGATATGATATAAAATATAATTATATGTATGTGATATATAAAATTAACAATATGCATTAATTTACGTAGGCAAAGTTACGGTGAGAGTGAGAGTGAGAGTGGGAAGAAGAAAATCAAGACACCATTATGTAAAAACAAATAATTAATATATCCAAAGCTCAGATTGTACAATATATGAAATAGATAATCATGATTAAGGCTTCGATTGTATATTTTCGTTCTTTAAATAATTAATTTATTAAAGTATCTCAATTCTAATTCTGTTAGGATTTATGTTTAATGTTGTTTGCAATTCTAATTCTGTTAGGATTCATATTTAATATTGTTTGCAATTCTAGTTCTATTATGATCTATGTTTACTGTTGTTTTTAATTCTAGTTGTATAGTGGAGACATTAATGATCCATTCGTGATTGAATTCCTTTAGGAATAGAATTATATATAATTAAGTTTTCTAATATATATATATATATATAATGTCCACGGCATGCTTTAGTTTGTGTTATTATATTCTTCTCCATATGTATATATATATATATATCAATCAAATGCACTATAAGAAATTAAAATAACTGTGATAAAATTCTCTGTGTTAAAATTTTATTTGTCAAAAAAAGTATACATTTAGTGTCAAAATTTTATATTGGACATTAATTGTTAACGAGGTAGATAAAATAGTATTAAATTAATTTTTGTCACCATACTTTGTCACAGAAAATATTATTTTTTTGGCAGAAAATTTTAATGATTAAATTTGAAAGTAATTTATGATAAAATTTTATAAATTATCACTAAAAGATTAATATTTTTGGTCAACCCTGTACTGTAATATTTTTGACAAACGTACTCGGACACAAATTATAATTTCTAATTTTTTATCACCAAAAAAATAAATAAAATCAAATTACACAACGTCGTTTCCTTCAATTGGAATCCCAAAATTAACCTGGACCTCCCCATCCCATTTTATCCAAAATTTTCCCAAGTGTTCTGTTCAAGGTTCGAGCTGTGGGCTGGCATGCCTTCTGATCAGGCCTTTGTTCCAGTTCTTGCACGAGACCAATTCCTCCTTCTTGGTCAATATCTACCCCTACAATATCTACAGGTTGCAGAGTGAGATCCCAATTGTGTACGCTCTGTTTCAAGAGCACCCATTTTCAAGGACGATTTGACCACCTGAGTCCGGTATCGAGATCTTTTCGACATGATGGTCGGCGAGACATCCTTGTAAACTATGATTCCCTTCATGTTATGATTCCTATTGCTAATTTTCGTTTATATTTTTTCATTGTCTTGGGTCTTTATTAAGAATTGTTTATATAGGATAACATATTTAACTTAAGGAATAGCATATTGTAGACCTTATATGGCATGAATTTTTTAAACTCTTGAAATCCTGGAGATATGATTTGATATGTGGATTATCAAGTAGGAAAAAAAAGGAGGTTGGTTAGCAACTGCAAATATTTAGTTCATTTGAGTTTTTTGTTTTATTTTATTTAATTATAATTTTTGTCTTTAATGTCATTCTGCTGTTTTTCGAAATTATCACAGGGCTCCCTATGTGCTAGTAGGTGTGCTGCTGCTTTTGTGAGAGGGGATGACGTTATGCATAGACTTTTTATAGAACTGGTTTATTGATATAAGTAAATCAGACTCCTGTTGCTATTTTCCAATCTTAAACTTCCTAATTGTTGTGCTGATTGATTGCTTTGTTACAGAGACAGGGTAGGTGGAAACACAAGAAAGCTTCGTACTCGTATACGAGTTGGTGATGCTGCACCGATGGCTTATATTGAGTAAGACTATTAGTTATTGGTTCAATTTTCTTTTATGTGATTAAGATATACCTTCCACTGGATTAATTTATAAATTTCTTAAACTAAATAATTATATTACTCTATTTTACCGTTTTCAATAACAAGAATATTTAGCTTAAAAGATTAAAAAATAATAATATGAATTCAAAATTTTATACGCATCCGAATCTTCTGCTTCACTATCTAAAATGTTCATATCACAGTAATAATATAGCGTGTGCATCAAAAACCAAAATCGAATATTTTTTTTAAAAATTTTGTTGTTCTAAAAGACACAAAACACCGGAGCATCAAGCATGGCTTGTGAAGTGTGATGTCAAAATCAGAGCATGGAGGCATGAATTACCTGAAAATGTGAGTTCTGGATGGGAATGGGAATTGGGTAGATTAGATTATAGACAAGTAGACCACAGTCAAAGTATATGATATCCTTTTTTTTAAAAAAAAAAGGTCCACTTTGTGGTGATGGATCTTCCCTGTTTTCATCATATCATAATTGCAGCATTTCCCTTTATTTCTAGGAAAAGCTTCTCCACTGTCATCTTTGAATTTCACATCCTATTTTCAGTCCCAACCCCACTAAGGAAAAAAATAAAATAAAATTATGTTGTATATTTTTTTGGAGATGGAATGTTGTTGATGTGTATTCGTAACGTGCTCATGCATTTATAAGAATAGCTTATAAATGAGAAAGTAAAATTAACAAAAAAGCAATCACCTCAGATGGTTTCAGCTTCATGTTAGCATTTCTGCTTTTGCAGCTACGTGTATAAGAATTGCTTTTTGAAGAAATATAAACTTTTTTTTAAACAGGAAATCCTTCATAAATATATCTATCATCAATTAAAAGAAAAAGAAAACAATGCTTGACCACTTATATGATTTGCTATTTTTTTTTGGTAAAATTATATGATTTGTTCTTCTTATGAATATTAAGATGCATTTTCAAAATAACTTACCAAATTTGTTTGACTAGTGATTAGTGAAGTGAAATTCTTCTCCCGTGAGATATGCCTGGATGCCTAGAATTGTTTATTTGCTGAGTGTTCATTGAAGTTGGTTTCTAGTTTTAATTATTTCTTTATACAATTATTTAGGTTCATTGATAGAGAAAATGAACTTAGACAATCTAAACTACCAAACCCTCAACCACCTCAGAAAGGTCCATTGGACCCATGGACAAAAGCAAAGCTCCATGAGCAGTTTGCACCTCACAAGAAGATAAAAACTCAGAGATTTGATTTTCAGTTTTGAGATTGCATTTCTTAACTTCTGAATGAGGAAAGCTTCGACATAATGTAGTTCCTGGGTTTATGTGGGAGAGGAGAAAGTTGCAATAGTGCTGTGATGATGAAGATGATTGGAGCACTGCTGCACTTTTAAATAACTGACAAAGTGATTATGGTCATGGAACAGGGAGCCGAAATGGAAATGAAGTGCTTTCAAGTTCTTGCTAGTTGTCTTTTTACCAATAACAGAGTTAGAGATGGTGGTAGTTAGTGTCTTCGCAGTAATAATTCACTGTTATCTATTGAAAGAGCTACTTGTGAAAGGTCGCATACTTTCTTTATTGTAATTAAGTATTCATTTCATGCTTGCTTAACCTTCTTTTTCATTGGTTTCCTTTGAGTCTCTAATCAGGTCTTTTGGATGTTACCTTAAAGGTGGAAAAGGTGAGGTGGAATTGGATACTCCTTGAGTTTGAGGGTTAGATATAAATATGTTTGTTCGTTGATTGTGGATAGGATGATATTTACTTTTTTAATAAATTCGCAAGTCAAACTCATCGGTGCAAACCAAGCAGAAATTCAATATGCTAGGGGTGTGATTGTGAAAATTGTGGATCAGGTAAGGATGAACCTTGTATGTAATGCAAATATAGATACCAAAGATATATGCCATTTGACAATTGCAAATTTTATTTGTTTGCTTATCTATTTATTTACTTTTACAACTTTTTATGTTGACTTGAAGTTTCATTTTCTATTTTGTTGAAGTTCCAATTTCAACTTTTATTTCGTTTCTTTTCATGTTGAAATTGGAAGTTCCAATTCAGAAGAACCTCTTCTATGGATTGGTGTCATCCCTAAACCCATCAAATCTCGCGGAAGTGAAGAAGTAGCTGCATTAATAAAGGAACTGGATGAGTCCAAGGCAAGAAAGAGGGAAAACAATGCTGCTTACTTGGAATTGTTGAAAAAGAGCTGAGAATTGGAATGTAGGCTTGCTTCAATGGAAATTAGACTATCAATTTTAATAGAGAAGCGGTTTGACTCATTAGAAAATGAGCTACGACTTGAAAGTGGGTATTTTGAAACAGAAAATGGAGATAGTTCCCACCAAGGTAAAGTCAAATAGAAAATATGTAATTATGGGACTGATTATAGTTTTCTTACTGAACAATAGGTTTGCTTCAATCTAAATCACTAGGTTAATCATAATATGTAAACATAGGTATGTGAATGTATATGCATATATAAACATATGGTATGGTAATATGTTGAGTTTAATGTTTGCAAGTTGATTTGGACAATATTTACTGCAGGTCTGTTTGGATACACATGGAACAATCTCTTGTTAGGAATTTTAGGAAGATCCAGTTGTAACATGGCATTTAAATAGGTATTTATGTAGTCAATTAGACCTGCAAACATTTAGTATATATTTTGACAAGCCACTAGAACATGTAATGGTTTCCAATGTGCGATATGGATAGTGTCGTAATTTTTCATGGAAGCATATATATATATATATATATATATATATATATATATATATATATATATATATATATATATATATGGTTCAATGAAATTTTATGTCTTTTTGTGCATATTAACTCCTAGTTTACAGATTTTGTAAGTGTTACAACACTTTGGAACTTTGTATTTTACCTTAATTGTGAAATTAAAATTCCATATGTTATTGAGTATATTGTTTGTGCATGGGTCATGTGATTATGTTATATAATGTAAAGGTACCTATTAAAGTTGTAATACTGGAATAATTAGTGACGAAACAAATAGTGACCATATAGTTATCACAATATCATATAGTGACTAACAAACATCGTCACTGTATTATCGAATTAAAAAGAAACTTATTTGTGTCATTCCAAATTTCGACACTGATGCATTTGGTGACAATTATCACTAAAAAAAATCGTAACTATATCATATAGTGACAAATCAAATAGGGTCACTATATTAACAACTCGCAGGAACTTTTTTGTGTTAATTAGAAATGTGACACTGATACATTTATGTCAACCGAATAATAGACACTAAAATATATTTGTGACAATATTATTTGTCACGGATAGTTATTGTCACTGTTACATATTGTGACAATATACACAATGTCACAAATACATTTTGTGACAAGCAATAATGTCACACATGTTTAATGTGACAAACGTATAATGGGTCACAAATACAATTACTGACAAGTGTAGTTGTCACAATAACATTTCATGTCAATAATATAATCCATCACTGAAACCAATATTGTCACTGAAACTCGAAATTTGAGTGGAAGATAGCATATAATAAGTGACAAAACTAGTAGATATAGTGACAAATTTTATTCTTTACTATGACGAAAATTATTGACACAAAACTCATCAGAAGCAATGACAATATAAAAATTGTCATAGGAAAGTAATAGTTAGTGACGAAAAATTAAGTTGTTATAGAAATAGAATTAGTGGCTAACCTACAGTGACGACGTTGTAACAATCGATTTTTGTCGCAAACATGTATACAGTGACAAAAAATCTCCTTTAGTGACAAATTTTGGTTGTCACAGATGTTAAAATTTATTGTAGTGATGGCTAGGGTGATAGAGTCAGTCACGAACATGGGCACGTTCATTCTCTGATATGTAGGAATTTTTACTGAGAGTAAACAAGGAAGAAGAATGAGAGAATAAGGAGAGAGGAATCGGTCTTCAATTTAGCTTGTTATTGATGAACTTCAACTGCCTATTTTATAGCCTTGCAACGGTAAAAAAGAAAACAAACTATGTCAACAAATTAGGAAATTGAACTCCTCACTAGCCCAACGTTTAATAGCTCTGATTTTATTCAGCAAAACAGAGCAACAATATAATAGCAATGAATTAATCCTTATCCCAAAAAATTAGGCCACGTCACATGCATCCATGCCTAACAAACTAAGTTGCCCACGTAGCATGCATATCCCAAACATACTCTTGCTCCTTGTTGCATGTACTCCATATATCAACCCTCCCCCCTTAAACATCCTTGTCCTCAAGGATGAAGTCACGATAGGTACGCTGCAATCTCTGAGCATTCTCCTATGTAGCATCTTTGGTTGGTGCATGCTTTCATTTAACCAAGACTTCGAACTTTGAATGGTAATGCCCTATGCGAATGGTGTGACAGTCGAGGATGCACTCAGGTTGAGTAGTATGGGTGAATTGTCAGCGACAGGAGGAAGGTTTTGTGAAGTTGATGTAGGTGGTCCCAAATGTTTTTGGAGTTGGCTAACATGAAATTCATCATGGATTTACGACCCCGATGGAGGAGCCAATCAATATGCTACTAGTCTGATTCGCTCGGTGATGGAGTAAGGTCCAAAATAGCGGGGAGCCAGCTTCGGAAATCGTCTAAATACTACCGATGTTTGCTAATAAGGTTGAAGCTTCAGGTATACATGGTCTCCAACAGTAAAAGTAACATCGCGTCGATGTTGGTCGATGTAGTTTTTCATATGTTACTGGGTAAGGGAAAGATTCCGACGTAATTCGTGGATGATGGTGTCTAGATGACATAAGTATTCATCAATAGCCTTGACCCGCAATGTACATGAAATGTAGGCAAGGAGGCTGGGTGGGGGTATGCCATAAACAACTTTTAAAGGTGTCATTCGGGTGGAGGAATATATGGAAAAGTGTTATAATTGAATTATGCCCAAGGAACCCAATCCACCAACCTTCTAGGTTGGGTGCCTACGAAACAACATAAATATTGCTCTAAAATTCGATTGACCACTTTAGTTTGGCCCTTAGATTATGGGTGGTAACTAGAACTCATATGAAGCTAGGTTCCTAAAAGTGAAAGAGGGCACGCCAAAAAAAGATAATAAATACTTTGTCAGGGTCACTTACAATGCTTGTTGGTTTTCCATGAAGTTGGACGACATTTGTAAGGAAAGTTTTGGCAACCTCAGCGGCTGTAAAGGGATGTTTCAAGGCTGTAAAATGTTCGTATTTTGATAACCGATCAACAACAACCATGATAGCAGAGTAACCATTAGAAGAGAGAAGCCCTTCTATGAAATCCATGGTAATGTCATCCAAATTCTTTCTGCTAGCTGTAGATGTTAGAGTAAGTCAGCCGACTTCATGCAGTCATATTTGTACTACTGGCAAAGATGTTAAAGTAGGTCAGCCGGCTTCATGCAGTCATATTTGTACTACTGGCAAAGATGTTAAAGTAGGTCAGCCGGCTTCATGCAGTCATATTTGTACTGTTGGCAAATGGTACACTATCGTAAGAATGCCTTCACAGATTACTGCATCCTAGGCCATATAAAACTTTGTTTTATTCTAGCCAACGTTCTATGGAATCCAAGGTGGCCTCCTACTGGAGAGGAATAACATGCTTGAAGAATTTTATGAAGTAAAGTTGAGTTAGGACTCAAAAAAATTTGGCCCTCCTTAAACCACATGCCATATCGCTTGACAAGGCACACCGGTTGAGAAGTTTTTGCCAAGTTAGTATAGAAGGAATCTTGTTCGGCCTCCTTTTGTGTGTCAGCCCACCACTCCAACTGTAGCATAGTTGTAGACATGAACTGGAACTTTACAACCGGGGAGAGGGAATCACCCCTCGATTTTTTGTTCCTTTCTTATATTCAATAATATAATCGCAACCAAGAATTTTTAGGAGTCAACGTGTTTGTGCTGGGGTGGTAACCTTTTGCTTCATCATATATTTTAAGCTTTTCTAATTTGTGCGAGATAAAAGGATTGTTGAGGAGGTACGGTCGCCACTTTCGTATTGACTTCATGATTGTTAGCGTCTCTTTTTCGTAGGTGGAAAGAGACAAAGCTGAATCCTTTAGAACCTCACTGAAATAGGTAATGGGTCTGCCATTTTTGGAAAGAATAACATCAAGTTCGACGCTGCTTACATCGCAATTAATAATGAATGGTTGTGTAAAGTCTAGCAAACTGAGTAGGGGAGCAATGGTTAGTGCTTGCTTGAGGCTTTGAAAAGAATTTTCATCTTTTTCACTCCAGTGGATCCCATCTTTTGTTAGGAGCTGATTGAGTGGAGCAGCAATGGTGGCAAAATGTTGAATAAATTTACGATAATATCATGCAAGCCCCAAAAATCCTCAAACTCCTTTGGTAGTGGTTGGCCTTGGCTAGTCTAGGACTGTTTGTATTTTAGTTGGGTCAACAGCCACACTGTCAACTGAAATAATATGACCCAAGTAATCAACTGAAGTAACTCAAAACCTACATTTTGATTCCTTAACATATAATTTGATAAGATGCTCTTCCCAAGTTTTTGAATAAATTAAAATATCATCAAAGAAAGCTAAAATTAATTTTTTAGCATGGAAAAGGAAGAGATCATTCATGAGACTCTGAAAAGTGGCAGGGGCATTGGTGAGCTCGAATGGCATTACCATAAATTCGTAATGACCTTCATGTGTCTGAAAGGCTGTTTTATGTATGTCCTCCTCCTTCACTCAAACTTGGTGGTAATCGGCCTTCAAATCCAATTTAGAAAAGAACTTGGCACCATGTAGTTCATCTAGAAGCTCATCGATTAATAGAATTAGATATTTATCCTTAATGGTAATGGCATTCAAAGCACGATAATCAATGCATATTACTAAGAGTCCAAACTTGGTGACAACTTCTTGGTCAATGAATTTAGCAGCAAGACCACCTCTCTTCCGAGTCTAAGATCTTCACCAACATCTTCATTGCCATCGTCGGCTCCAGCATCCTTGGTCTTCCTTACACTTTTATGGTCTTCTTAGTTGCTTTCCTTACTTGTTACTGTATGGTGGTCCTTCTTCGTATTCATCGCAAGCTCCTTATTTTTCAGTCCTTTTAAAATCAAGGAGAAAGTAGGGGTGGTAGCTTATCGATTGACACTTCCACCTAGAAAAATGCATGGCAAATTTCACCGACCAACCCCAAACTTCAGCCTTACGAATAAGGCTGCTTAAGGGGGAGAGGATTGTTACATGCATGGGTTGATGCATGCCATGCAAGAAGCCACATTGCTATTTGGTTAGGTATACTTGTTTTAGTTATTATTCATGTTTCCATTTGTTAGAACTACTCAATGAAGTAGGGTTGTGTTTCCTTATTTTCAATATTGTAGTGGTGATTTTGTTTCCCCATTTTCAAGTCACGTTACATTGTCGTCATGTTGTTTATTTCTCCTTTAGATGTAAGACTATTAAATATAGCCAAATAATTTTATAAGGGCATGGAGAATTAAGAAAACAACCCACACTTCCTATCTTCTTCTCTCTTATATTACCTTGTTCTTTAGGCTAAAACAAAGCAATTTTCCTATCTCCGTACTTTCTTCTTCCTATCTAAATTCTTTTATAGTCTTCAACACCAGTTGTACACCTCAACATCGTAATATAGTTGGAGAGATAAAGAGATAGGAACTGACTGATAGCTTTTATAATACAAGATAAATGCTGAGTAATTTAATCTAATTTATCTTCTGGAATTATCCTTCAGATAGTCGCAACATCCTCTTAAATCCATTAGATTTAGAAAAAATATAAAATAGGCCACGCTATTCCAGACAAATTACTAAAATATCCTTGCCATTATAGTTGACTAAAAGGTTTATGCCAACCGTTGTAAAACATACTCGCCCAATTATTCCATCCATCCTGATAAATCACTGGCCAAATAATTTTTTTATAAAAATACCAATTTCCCCCTTTTTGGTCTAGCCAATAATTCCATTCCAACCCAATCACTCCATCATTCCAATTTATTTTATTCCAACCCAATCACTCCAACATTCTAATTTATTCCAGGTTATCTGTTTGGTCAAATTAGTTCAGTTAGAGCCCATGAAAGATGGTTCGTCCAATGTGTTTGGCCAAAATAATTAATCACCCATCCAGTCAATTTCTCGCCCATCCAGTTCAAGTTTCGTCCAGCCAATATTGACCAAACCTTGTTATTGGCCAACCTTATCATTGGCCAATCTTACTTGACTAACCAGATGGAGAACTGGTGAAAAATACGGGTTTAGACAGACTCTCAATTAGTTATAAATGTTAAGAAAAAAAGAAAAACATAACACTGGATCAGAAACAATTTCAAATCATTTTTCATTTTTACTTCGAATCTACCGGAATAAAAGAATGCTAACTAAACAAACCAACACTGACTAACCTCCTAACTAAGCAAAATTAACAACTCAAAAAAAATTTAAAATTAAAAACCAAAAACAAAAATAAAAACTGTAGAAAAGGGGCACTCATTTCAGACTTTGAGTTTTGTAATAGTAATTTGATATCTTCCAGACAACAAGCACAGATCGAAGTCACACACTGCCTATATTGTGCTCCTCAATTTTGAGTCCTGTGGGCCTATGAGTCAGTGCCTTATTGTGGCAAAGTAGCGGTAGATAATTAGGCCTCTAATGGGTTTCATGCATTGATATTGGTCCTAAGGGACATGTACGCTCCAACTTCCAAATTGGAAATGAAATTTTGCCATTTTTTGTCCCAAAAAACACTGACACTTTGACAAACCTTTTACTTCCAACAAAAAATAATTAAAATACACTGTTGTCATCACTTAAATTAAATTAAATTATTTAATATAACAATTTTTTTTTCTTTTAAAGTTTATTTTATTTTTTTAAAGTACGATAATACTTTTAATATATAAAAATAATTTATCAACAATGAGGTGGCGGGATACATAAATCTGTAATTGCCGATTTTTTCTCCCATCTAAAAAACGCGTCACGCTATTGCCCAATAGATCATTTCTCCTTTAATATGGCAATTAATAAACTGATTTTATCACAATTTATTTTTTTCGAAGTAAAAAAAAGTCCATATCAAGTCGAAACTGAGCTATATATTAATTAATATTATAGATTTTAGAGGTAAACAAAACCCATATTTTTTATTAGTTTATTTATCTTTTTGTTACTTCGTTTTTACAAAGTACAATCCAAACTTAATTGGAGAGACGTATAAAGGGACAAAAAATAGATGATCTGGGTTTGTTTATAAGTCAACCTACTGTTGATTTTACAAAAATACTTAATTGAGGGGCATGTAGATGGACAAATAAAGGGGATATGTAATCTAGATTTATAAGTCACATTTATTTATGCAATTAAGCCTAGTCAAATTTTGTATCATTTTCTTATTAAAGCACAACATTGTTTAATTTTTGAAAGCTTAGGGGGAAAAAAATAAAAAGACAAAAAATCAGTAGCAGAGGAATATACGGAAGAGAGTTTGCCAAGTATGTGTGTGTCTGAATATAGAAACCCATTGGTTTTATCGTTTTCTTCGCAAACAACAAAGTTGGCAAAGCCATCAACACCCATTCATTTTTCATGTCATCTCTCTCATCTCTCCAATGGCATTAGCACAAACCCGCTGTCCCAAAAACCAAACAAAACCCAATTTTTCTCTATTAATTTTAAATTTATTATTATTATTAAGGCACCCGAATGCTCACTTTCTCTCCCCGCTCTCTCCCGCCAGATATCTGACCCAAGAAAACCACGACGAAGACCACTTTGCCGACCACCTCGACGCCTGCTATCGACGCAGCAGGTCGTTTCTGACCCTCTTCGCCAAATGGGCCAACACACTCGTCGTGAGACTCTCAGCGGGCCATACCCAACCACCGCTCGCTCCGACCTCAACGACATCGATGCCGATCTCGTGTGGCCCTTTGGCAAACTCCACGACATCGACCGCGACGATGTCAGAGAGACCGCCTACGAGATCTTCTTCACGGCGTGTCGTTCTTCGCCCGGATTCGGAGGTCGAAACGCCTTGACGTTCTATTCCTCGAACAACAACAGCAACCATGACAACAGTGGTGACTCGAACGGCACGTCGTCGTCGTCCAAGCCGAATGGAGTGGTGATGACTCCGACGAGTAGGGTGAAGAGGGCGTTGGGGTTGAAGATGATTAAGCGGTCTCCGTCCAGGAGGATGGTGTCAGGTGGGAGTGGAAGCGGGTCAACTCCGTCGTCACCGAGCGCTCACACATCGCATCCGGGGTCTCCTTCTTCAATATCGTTTACGATACCAGCGTCGAGACCCCGACGGCCCATGACTTCGGCGGAGATCATGAGGCAGCAGATGAGGGTGACGGAGCAGAGCGATAACCGCCTCCGCAAGACTCTCATGAGGACCCTCGTTGGCCAAGTAAGTGTGCATGTGTATATTATATTGTATGCATTTTTTTATTTTTTTTCCCTTTTTTATCATTTTATATTATGTCGTATTATTTTTATATTTTATTCTATATTTTTCTTGTACGTGAGTCTTTCACATTTTGTATGCATGTGCATGAAAAATGGTGTGCCTCTCAGCCAATGTTTTCCCCAAATTCAACGAAAAAAAATTTATTATATAGAAATATATTCACTCTTTTTCAAAAAATGTAATATTTTAAGAGTATCCTGATTGTGTCTTTAATTAATTAATTATGAAATTAACAATCAAAATGTACATTTAAATATTTTTTAAGAACGAGGGAGGTTATCCAAGTGATATACCCCTCACAACTATACTTTGATATTTGATATTGTATTCATTTTATTGTATGATTGTTTTATATAATAAGCCACAATTGTTTTATATTGTATACATTGATTTTATATTATGCCGTGAATTTTGTATTTTTCATGAGACTATTGAACAAAATAATTATACTAATAAAAGTTTAATTACAATAGGAAAACAACTAGACAAAATAGAAACTCAAATTAATAACCAAATGGACAAGAAACAAACTCCTTTAGTTAAATTTCAAGATATAACCAAGGCTCCAAAATTAAAAACTTCTATGGATAAACTAAAACACATTGATAAGTTATTACAACAGATTCATATAAACCAACCATCTACTAGTCAACCTATAATAGACACTCCAATACATAAACCTAACAAAATAATCTCTCCTATTAAGCCAAGTATTCAGACTCTAACCTCACATTACAATTCTGATTCCCAACCCAATTCTGATTCACAACCAAAACCTAAAGTAAAAAGAATAAAAAAGAATAGCAGTCGTCCTAAATATCCCAATCTCCCATTAGCAGATTTCCCTACATCATCACAATCCCAATCACAATTTTCAGTAAGTGCTGATAAATTTTATTCTTGGAACATTGATGGATTAAAAGAACAAGAAATAATTGATTTATTACAAAAAATGACAATGGTGGCTAATACATATTTACAAATACACAATTATGAACAATCTGAGATAGTTGAAATATTAACACTAGGCTTTACAGGAACTTTACAAAATTGGTGGAGCAAACATCTTACTTAAGAATCACGAAATAAAATTATTTATTCTTATAAATTAGATATTAATGATGAACCAATTCTAGAAAATTATGATAGTGTGAATACCCTCTTAGTAACTATTATTAAACATTTCATAGGAACACCTGCATCCGTTACAGAAAGAATCCACAACCAATTAACAAACCTACAGTGTCCTAGCCTAAGTGACTTTGATTGGTATGTAGAAAATTTTACTAAAGGAATTATGACTAGAGAAGATAGTAACCAAGCTTTTTGGAAAGAAAAATTTATAAATGGATTACCTAAATACTTTGCACATAAGATTAGGAATAAGTTAAGTAATCAGAATAATTATATAGATTATGATTCATTAACATATGGAGATATAATAGCTACAATAAAAAATGAAGGTTTAAAAATGTGTATTGATTTAAAAATTTCTAAAGAAATGAAAAATGAGAAAAAACAGGCTAAGTATGAATTGGGAAACTTTTGCCAACAATATGGGATTAATGCCATTCCTCCAAGTAAAAGGCATCGTACAAAATCTACACCATATTATAAACCATATAAATATCATCCTAAAAAATTCAGACAATCACAAACTTATAAATCTTTTAAGAAAAATCCATCTAAGAAAGATAAATCTAACTTCACAACTAAAGACAAATCAAAGATTAAATGTTACAAGTGTAATAAAACTGGACATTATGCAAATGAATGTAAATTAAAAAATACTATCAACTCATTAGAAATACCTGAAGACCAAAAATTAAATCTTATTAAAACCATAGGAATAATTGATACTGATAGTGAATTAGAAAACTTTACTAGTGAAGAATATTATGATGATCAAATAACTGAAGATAGTATTTCTTCACAGACAGATTATGATACTGAGAAAGATAAACCTAATTGCTCATTTACTTGTTGCAAAACCATTAATGTTATAAATAAAGATGAAGAAATTGAAAACTTGTTACTAGAAACCATAAATCAAATTATTGATCCAGATATGAAAAAAGATTTATTACTAAAATATAAACAATGTATTTTAAAAAATACCTCATCAAACATTACAGATAAATCACATATAAGCATAAATAATGCTTTAAAAACATTTCAAACTCAGAAATCTAAAGAGATATCTACTCAAGATTTATATGCTGAAGTCAAAACTATCAAGAAAGAAATCCAGGTACTAAAAAATGATCAATTGTCAATAAAAGAAAAATTAAAAAATATTATTAATAGACCATCTTCTAGTCATATCTCATCAGGTTCAGATACCAGTGATGAGGAAATCCAAACTACAGAAAATTCATTAGAAAATAATTTAACCACCATCCATAAAATCCAAATAAGAAAATGGTACAATGAAATAACAATTTTAATTAATAATGAATTTTCATTCAATACTATTGCTCTTATAGATACAGGAGCAGATTTAAATTGTATCCAAGAAGGCTTAATACCAAGTAAATATTATACAAAAACTAAAGAAACATTAAAATCAGCAAATGGATCAAAAATGGATATTACATATGAAGTTAATAACGTTATTATACGTAGTAAAGAAAAATTTGATTATATTTGCTTTCAAACTTCCTTAATACTAATCAAAAATTTAACAGATCCGCTTATTTTAGGGTTACCTTTTATAAGCTTATTATATCCATTTACTACAGATAATAATGGAATCATCTGTCATCCCTTAGGAGAAATTGTTAAATTTAATTTTATCTTCCCTAATCCTCACATTAAGACGATGCAGGAAGAATTAATTTTTAAAATATTAATTTAATACAAAGAAAAACCCAACATTTAAAATCTTTACAAGAAGAGATTAAATATAATCAGATAGAAAATAAATTATCACAAATACCACTACAAAAACAGATTAGTAATTTTCAAAAAAGATTAATAGATGAACTATCTTCGGATATCCCCACTGCTTTTTGGCATAGATCTAAATATATTGTTTCATTACCCTATGAAAACAATTTTAAAGAATCACAAATCCCTACTAAAGCTAGACCAATCCAAATGAGTCAAGAATTAATGGAATACTGTAAAAAAGAAATTAACGAATTATTAGAGAAAAATTTAATTCGACATAGTCAATCACCTTGGTCTTGTTCTGCCTTTTATGTTCAGAAACATGCTGAAATAGAAAGAGGAACTCCTAGACTAGTTATCAATTATAAACCATTAAACACAGCTCTATTATGGATTAGATATCCTATCCCTATTAAGAAAGATTTAATCTCCCGACTCCATCAGGCTACAATATTTTCAAAGTTTGACATGAAGTCTGGCCTTTGGCAAATAGAAATTAATGAAAGAGATAGATATAAGACTGCTTTTGTTACCCCGTTTGGACAATACGAATGGAATGTTATGCCATTCGGTCTTAAAAATGCCCCAAGTAAATTTCAGCGCATTATGAATGATATATTTAATTATTACAGTCATTTCACTATAGTATATATCGATGATGTTCTTATTTATTCTCAATCCATAGAACAACATTGGAAACATCTTAGATTATTCTTTAAAGTCATTAAGAAGCATGGTTTAGTAATTTCTGCCCCAAAGATCAAACTCTTTCAAACTAAGATCAGGTTTCTAGGATATGAAATTTATCAATCCAGAATCATCCCAATTATGAGATCTTTAGAGTTTGCAGATAAATTCCCAGACATTATTCTTGACAAAACACAATTACAAAGATTTTTAGGATCCCTTAATTATATTGCCGACTTTTATGCTCACATTAGAACAAAATGTAAACCGTTATTTGAAAGATTGAAAAAAGACCCACCAAATTGGTCAGATGTCCATACTCGTTTAGTAAGGGAAATTAAAACCCACATTAGAACCCTTCCGTGTTTGGGAATCCCTTCTCCCAATTCTTTCAAAATCATCCAAACTGATGCCTCAGATAAAGGTTTTGGAGGTATTTTATTACAAAAAATTTCCTCTAATTCTCCAGAACAGTTAGTCCGATATCATTCTGGTACTTGGAATTCTGCACAAAAAAACTATAGTACTATTAAACAAGAAATTTTATCTTTAGTATTATGTATACAAAAATTCCAAGATGATTTGCTAAATCAAAAATTCTTGATTCGTATTGATTGCCAAAGTGCCAAATATATTTTACAAAAAGATGTTCAAAATATTGCTTCAAAACAAATATTTGCTAGATGGCAAGCTATATTAAGTATTTTTGATTTTGAAATAGAATATATAAAAGGAGAAAATAATTCTATTCCTGATTTCCTGACAAGAGAATTTCTACAGGGACGCTCCCCAAAAAAAGGGCCAAAAACCCTTACAGCCAAAATCATTAACCCAGACTATTAAAAAGGAGGATTTAGCCCCTTTAGCCCCTTTACCATTAACCCAAATACCTATTAGAGCAATTACTCCTAATTATCAAAATGCTCTTATAATGGCCCATAACCCATTTGACCTGCTGCAAAGTCAGCCCTTTCGACCCATCATTCCATATCAACCCAGAGGCTCTCCTTATAATGATATAGCCTCTTATCCACTTGGATATATAGAACCAGAATTACAATCCATCCCTGCGGCCAATTTAATAGCCCAAAAATTCTTTCCCCCTGGTTTTCATTATATACCAGGACATCCTTCAAAAACATTAAGATATTACACCACTATTCTCAACCATACCCAGTCTTTAAATGTTGAGGCTCTCTATGACCGCAACGACAAAACAAAAATTTTATATCACAAAATATTTCTCAAAAAGTTTCTTACACTCTCTGAATGGAATAATCCTCCATATCAATTCAGGAATGTAGGAACCCCTTTTGAATTTACATATAATTATTATGATTATATTGATGCATGGTCCAATGTTTTTTTACATCAAAATGAACACTTTTCCCATTCATGGTTTATATGTTGGGATTCGAAATTTTCAAAAAATATCCCCAATTGGTTTTATCAATGGTGGGAGGATCATGGCATAAAGAAAGAATATTTTCCTTCTCAATTACAAAATTTATTACGGGATTTTGCTCATAAAATCATTTTAAATAAAAGAGAGCAAAATTTTCCTATTGAATATCATTTTATGGCAAAATATAAGATCCCTTGGATCTTTAAATGGTACTATGGAAAAGAAGATGATTTATTCTACGATCTTATACTGTTAAATGGTGGGATAAATTTGACATTACAAGAGTTCAGAAAGCTATGGAGTTAGAATTTACTCCTCCTACTTCAACAACAGAAAAGCCCAAACCCACACTCAGTACAACCTCAGCCTCTTCATCAAAATCCAAAAAGGAGCTTATTGAGATGGCCCAAAAATTATTACAGCAAGCAGAAGCCCAAGATGATTCAGAAGAAGAAGAAATCTCTGAAGCATCTAGTTCAACCCAGCCCAAAGAAAAAGAAAAATCTAAAAGATGGGCTGATTATGAAGATGATGAACAAGACCCATATGACTTTAGCCCGTTAGAATTGGGCCCTGATTAGAAACTATCGGCACAAAGGACAAAGTTCCCGACAAAATTACTTTCGGTGCAAAATTATCAGAAAAGCCAAAAATCACTATTCAAAAGTCAGATTTACTGTAGTAATTACCTCAGGTAAAAGCAGAAGTCATCATGAAAACCCAGACAAGATCCGAGAATCCCGCAAGCTTTTGACAAAGTTCCTCAAGCTTTAATGATTCCACTCTTCTTCTGACACTATAAAAATATAGCAAGACTTCGAGGACAGGCAGAGCTAAGAGAGAGGGGGATTTCACATATTATCAAAAAGAGAGCTCCACAAGAATTAGCTTCTCCTATTATGTAAAATTTTATTTTTGAAGTATTGTATATTTTCCACCAAATCAATTTATTTTATAAACTCTGTATTATCTTCTCTCAGATCAATAATAATTTTCAAATTATTCAAATTCATATTTGAGATCCTCTTTGATCTTCTTCCCCTTCTTCTTCCTCTTTATGTTCAAAAGTATATTGGAAATTAAGTACATCGGGCCACCGCTGGCGGAGCTCCTCTCCTGTCCGATAAGTACTCCAGTACTGAACATTCCCTTTATGGTATCAGAACTTGGTTTGCTTGCTTCCTTGCTTGGATAAAAGGTAAGCAACTATACCCTTTTGATTTTCTTGCAATTTCATGTGGGTTACTTGATTATGTGATGAATTCTTAGTTGGAATGATTGAATTGATGGTTGATGTGCTTAATTTAATGTGTATTAAGTTGGTTGGTTAAATCCCCAATTATTTAGGTTTAGGTTTTGGTGAAATCAATAATTAAGCATGAAATTGTTGGATTCAAGCTTGATTGGTTAGTGGAATTGATGTTTAGCATGCTTAATTTGATTATTTGATGAAGAAATCAATAGAATTTTGCATGTATATAAGGCTGGCCATAATAGGGTAACTATGAGAAAAATTTTACTTGTGCGGCTATTTTGCTTATTTCGCATAAAAAGGATATTTTTGAAAATTTCAATGATAAAATGGTAAACTTGCATGTAGAGGACATAAATGAAATTTTAAAAATTATTCAACGGTATTTTGGTATTTTACATAAGAGACATAGATGGAATTTTAAAAAGGTTAAGGGCATTATGATCATTTGATATGTATGGACATAAGTGGAATTTTTAAAATTGTTGGGGGTATTTTTGTTATTTTCAAATGAGAGGTAAAGTTGAAAATATTTGAAATTGGAGGGGTGTTGAGTTCTTTTCTAATTTTCAAGTTATATTAATACATATATATATATATATTAAATTACTATTTATTAATTTATATATATATATAAGCATTTTCAATTACTATTATTTATATTTGCATAAATAAAATTAATTATTCATGTGTTTGTATAATAATAAATATAAAAATATTTTACAAAATACATATATTTTATGTACATATTTATTAAATATACATAAGTGTATTTTGTAAAGGTTTATGTATAAAAATAATACATTATGTATTAAAATGAGTATTAAGTTAATATATATATTTGTGAGTATATTTATACATGGGGGTATGTATATATAATTGTGTGTATATATAAATTATATTTGTATGCAAATATATGTGTATAAAATACGTGTGTACATATATAGGTGTGTATATATATGTCTATGTGAGTATGTATTTATATGTGTGTATTTTATATATGTATTTATGTGGATGGGTATATAATTATGCATGTATATATAAAATGTGTATACATATATGGGTGTATATATATGTGTTTATGTATATGGATATGTGTATGTGAATGTATATTTATGTGTGTATATTTATATACATATTTGTTTCTATATGTGTTTATATTTGTATTTATAAATGCGTATGTGGATGGATGGATATGTGCATATTGGAATGGTTGGAAAATATTATTTCTATCGTTTTACTGAGAGTAGGATGGTAATTAGCCATTTATCAATTGAGGAGTATTTTGGTAATTTTTTATGTACTTGAGGGGGTGTCTTGGTGATTTTTTAGATGGACAATGACATTTCAGTAATTACATCAATATAATTAAGCGATTTGTAATCGTTGATTGAGCAGGGGCATTTCGATAATTATGGCTGTTGGAATAGGAGGTTGGTAATTATGTGTTTTACTTTTGTATTGTGATATGATCATTCAATTACATAGAGCAATTCTGGTGATTTATTATCTTGTGTAAAATAAATGATTTTTCCCCTGGGTTTGTGTTTTCAAAATAATTTACACGACGAGGTGCATGGTTTCAAACCCTGGTTTATAGTTACTCTGTGAATCACTGACCACACATAGTAGTGGGTCGCCCGAAACGGTGGTTCATCCGCATACTATAGAGGTGTGGTGTTTTGTGCATAAAATGTGGAAAGAGAATGGGCTAGTCGGTTTAAAATAAATGGGGAAAAATGATAATTTTAGGTGTACAATGTTACACTTAATGACATGGCATTAGCATATACATATGGCTATCTACTGAGTGTTTTTCACTCATAGTTGTTTGCCCTCTATAGTTGGTAAATCCAAAGTTCGTCAGTAGGGATTGGTGGTAGCATTAGACTAGAGAGGCACAGCAATGTACAGAGTTCTTCCGTATTTCTTTTTATTGCATTTTAGGCTAGATGCTCTGTCTTTTATTAAGTACTCTTTTGTTACATTGTGGGTTGAGTGTTCCTACTATACTTATTTATTTTATTAAGAGTAGTTGTGATTTGTTAAAATGGTCCCAAAGAGTAACGAGGAGTTTTAATATCAGTTTTGGCGTTGCCTGAAATTGTGTTAGTTTTCAAGTGATTTTGAATACTTATTTAAAAAGAAAAAAAAATTTATATGGTTAACATACTTTGCTCGGGAATCTAGGCTTGGGTAAGGGGGTGTTACATAACTATATAGAGCTACCATCCTCAAAATGGATGACTAGACCAAGGTGGTTAATCGGGTTCTTAAATAGTATTTAAGGTGCTTTGCTAGCGATCAACCACGCAAATGGATGGAATGGCTTCCTTGGGCCATACATTCTTCTACTCTTATGACTCCATTTGTAATAACAAAGTTATTATTTTTGAAATCGTCGATTTCCAAAATAATCAGCTTCTAAATTCCCTGAGCATTTTGTGAGAAATAGAGAAAAGTAAGAATTTCAAGAAATTTTTAAGTGAAATTCAAGGGTTATTGGCTAGTCATCAAGGAGAATTCATTAGCATCACTTGTTTGGATTTTCAAGGCTTGGAAGAAGGTGTTGCTTAGAAGAGAGATAGGCAACTATGTCCTTTTGAATTTTTCTTGTAAATTATATGTTTTTACTTGATTAATTGTTGAATTCATACTTGAAATTGATGAAATGATGTTTGGTTATGCTTAATTGGTTGAGTTTTGAGCATATGGAAAAAACCCCAAATGAGGAGGGACTTGTGATATATAGAATTAAAGCATATGGATTAAAGCATAATTTATGAAAATTGATGGTTGGATATGACTTAAACCATTGTCAATTTCATGAAATTGGTGGAAAATTGGATGGCTTGTGATATATAGAGAGGGATGGTCATGATAGGAAGGCTATGTCAAAATTTTACATGTGAGGAGCATTTTGGTCTTTTCTCATATAAAGGGTATTTTGGATATTTTTAAAAATTACAAAGGTATTTTGATCATTTTGCATGTAAGGGATACAAATGAAATTTTTAAAAATGGTTGAGGGCAATTTAGTCATTTGTAGGTAAAGGATATAAATGAAATTTTTAAAAAGGTCAAGGGCATTTTGGTTATTTGACATGTAGGGATGTAAACGTAATTTTTGAAATTATTGAGGGTATTTTTATTATTTTCCATATGAGGAGTAAAGTTGAAAATATTTAAAATTGAGTGGGTATTGTTGTCTTTATCAAATTCCAAGTTATTTTATTTTATATATATATAAATTATTTATTGATTATTGGTTTACATGTATTTATTCAAATATCCTATTTATAATTTATTTAAATTATTTATTTATATATGTGTTTGCATAGTTATAAATATAGTTATATTATACAAAATATATATATTTTATGTGTGTATTTATTAACTATACGTAAGTGTATTTTATTAAGGTGCATGTGCATAAATAATTACTTATACATTAAAATGAGATTTAATTTATTATACACTAATAGGTATTTTTATACTTGGGTGTATATATATACAATTATGTATATATATAAGTTATATTTGTGTGCATATATATGTGTATAATATGTGTATACATATATAGATGTGTATATATTTGTTTAGGTATATAGATATGTATACGTGAATGTGTATTTATATCTATATACGTATTTATTGATATATGTGTTTATAAATATGTATATGGTTGGATATATATATATATATATATATATATATACTAGATTGGTGGTATGTATGTATATGGTTGGAGATTGTTACTGATTGTTATTTAATCTAGGGTAGGATGGTAATTAGCCACATACCTATTGCGGGGTATTTGGTAATTTTCATATACTCAAGAGTTATCTTAGTAATCATCGAAGTGACCAAGGGTGGTTCGGTAATTACATCAGTATGGTTGACTATGAGAAATCATTGGTTTGATCATGGGCAATTCGGTAATTACAGTTATTGGAATAGGATGGTTTGGTAATTATGTGTTTTATTGCGTGGTTTGTTATTACTTATGCATTGTGGCATGAACATTCATTTGTATAGAGCAATTCTGATGATCTATTGTTTTATGTAAAATAAAAGATTTTTCCCTAAGTATTTGTGTTTTAAAATGGTTGCACATAAAGGAAGGTGCATGGTTTTAAATACTGTGTTAATAGCTCTGTGAATCACTGACCACCACTGTGGGTGGGTTGCTCCGAAATGGTGATTCATTCGCATACCATCAAAGGGCTTCGTGTTTCGTATGGCCGCATGAAACGAGGAATTAGAGTGAGCTATTCAATTATAAAATAATGAGGGAAAAATGATAATTTTATGTGTATGGTGATACACTACATGACATGGCATTGGCATATGTATATGGGTTGTCTACTGAGTGTTTTTCACTCACAGTTGTTTGTCCTATATGTCAGGTAAATTCAAAGCTCCACAGTACGGCTTTGTGGCAGTGTAGACTTAGGGAGGCAAAGCAAAGTACATGGTTCTTCCTTGGTTTTTTCTTTTATCATATTTTGGGTAAAGATAATATGTATTTAATTAAACGCTTTTTCTTTATGTTATGAGTGTGTATATTTTTACTTATTGTAAAGTATTATTGTTTTATAGTGTAGTTTGCAAAACGGTCTCAAAGAGTAAAGAAATATTTTTTTAGTACTGATGTGATATTGTCCGGAATAGTTTTAATTATGAATCGAATTTGTAAAAGGAAAAAGAAAAATTTTTACGTAGTAACTACACTTTGCTCATAAATGTATGCTTGGGTAAGGGTGTGTTACATCATTTGAAGCAGGAAGACCACCTCTCTTGCCAGTCCAAGATCTTCACCAACATCTTCATTGCCATCATCAGCTCAGGCATCCTTGGCCTTCCTTACACCTTCAAGAGAACCAAATGATTCTTCGTCTCCTAAGAGAACTAGATAGGTCTTCGGTTCCTTCGTGGTCTTCTCAGTTGCTTTCTTTACTTGTTACTGCATGATACTCCTTGTTTGTACTCATCACAAGCTCCTTGGTTTTTCGGTCCCTTTGAAATCAAGGAGAAAGTAGGGTCAGGAGCTTATTGATTGGCATTTCCACCTAGAAAAATGCATGGAGAATTTCACCAACCAACCCCAAACTTCAGCCTCGCGGACAAGGCTACTTAAGGGGGGAGGATTGTTACATGCACAGGTTGATGCATGTCATGCAAGAAGCCACGTTGCTGTGTTGGTTGGGTAGACTTGGTCAAGCTATTAGTCATGTTTCCATATTGTTAGAACCACTCAGTGGAGTAGAGTTGTGTTTCCTTATTTTCAATATTGTAGTGGTGGTTTAGTTTCCTATTTTCAAGTCACGTTTTGTTGTAGTCATGTTGTTTATTTCTCTTTCAGATGTAAGGCTATTAAATATAACCAAATAATTTAAGAAGGACATGGAGAATTAAGAAAACAACCCAGACTTCCTCTCTTCTTCTCTCTTATATTTTCCTGTTCTTTGGGCTCTAAATCAGAGTAATTTTCCTATCTCCTTACGTTCTTCTTCCTATCTAAATTCTACCCGTATCATTCTCAAGGCCTTGTTTACTTGATTTTTGTGTGATTGAATTTCTAATTTTAGATACAAATATTCATGTATTCATGCTTCATGAATAACCCATATACGTATTTATTAATTAATTAAAGCCAAGAATATTAATGTACTTAGCTGACGCATTAGTTTCTAGATTTGGCTTCCTCAAGAATGGAATCGACAGCAATCAAACAACGTATACATAAACAAAATGAATACGTACAGCAGCGTGCGCTTCTTGGAGCAAACTTAATTTTTTTTTGGCTTTTTGAACTCACAAATTAATTATGGTAACTTTGATATTTTGCTTTCTTTTGTAATTTTACTTGTAAGTAAAAAGTATATGCTTCGAAATAATGGAAAAGATAGTTGTCGTTGAGGAAGGATCTTGGTTTATCTAATAATTATTAAATAATTAATATTGTATATGTGATATACAGTTAAAATTTTATATTTCGTTTCATTTAATTTTTATTTGTAATGAAAAGGTATGTGGCTTTAACATTATGTGTAATAGTAAATTGTTGTTGAGGAAGGATGTTGATTTATTTAATAACTATTAAATAATTGATACTGTATAACATTAGTAATATACATGTGATACACAATTAATATATATAAGTAAATTAATGCATGCATTGGGAGTGTAGTTTAATGGAAAGGAAGCCAACTGACTTTCGAGAATATTAAAAGAATGAGTTTGCTGTTCTAAACTTTTACTTCTACCGACTTGCTCTAGATTTTTAAGTGGGTTTGGAGCTTTAAACTCCTACATATTTGTAAAGCTTCTAATAGAATTCCGGGCAGATAATTTTCGCATTTAGAGCCTTTTCAAATTGCATATACATATATATATTAACCTCACTCCATGTAATGCATAGATTGATAAATCCTATGCATGGGTTTTCATTTATTCATTTATTTTTGTATAATATGTTGATGATCCACCATACTAACCAACTGCTTCTTACTTTGATGCTCCATATACATACCAACTGCTTGCTAGACAGAGATGGAACTTATTTTTAATTAAAATGTGTACGTTCACCACCTTCTAGTTGCATTCCTTTATTAACTTCTTGTAGATTCTAATAAAGTCAAGTAGTATGTTCTCATTAAGTTAGATTCTTTTTAACTTCTTGAAGTCTAATAAAGTCAACTAGTATATTCTAATAAAGTTAGATTCTTTCTAACTTCTTGTAGATTTGATTTTACATGCAATATCCATAAAGTTGACTGAAAGTTGCATTGCGTATGCCGTATGCGTAACGAAAAATATATATTATCGATTATGATTTATGAGAGCTCTGTGTAAATTCGGAGCCACATATCAATAAAACAAGTGCTTCTAAATAATAATAATAATAATAATAATCGTTTAATTAGCTGCTTTAACAAGCAAATAAAAAGTTAAGAGATCCACTGGTTAGAAAGCCGTCTCTTATCTTCTTGGTGACCATTGTCATATTTTGTCACTGATGAAACGGTAGGACTGTGAAGCTAGAGGTCCAATTGTAGCCGAAAGTCCCTCTGTGGCAAAATCAGACAATCCCAACAATTCAATCACTCACTGAGGCATGACTAAACTAAAGCAATAATGCAATATACAAGTCAAGTAAGTACCTATAATATTATAGCCTACTAAATGATAAATTAATAAATCTTAAATGAAAATTAATAATAAAGTATATATAATTTCATATTAATTTGGAAATAAAGTTAGAAAATTTATTTTTATCCCCAATTTTGTGGATTAAAGTAGTTTCTTTAATTGATTTTTTCCAACGCCCCAAGAAGTGTTATCAAAGGGCCCACAAATTATGAGCTTAAGGAAGAAACTAATTTAATTTAAAATAAAAAAGAAAAAGAAAATAATTTCTTCGTACTTTAACAATTATGTTACCATTTCTATAAATGTGAAAGATATGGCCTAATTATGTGTGGTGTGTGGTGTGTGGTGCCTAATTATGTACTAATTCATTGCTTGCAACAGTTAATGAAGTGGGCGCAGATTCATTAACACTACTCAAGTTGAGATGTTTGAAGTTGGAAGTCCCTTTTCTTTCAGAGTTTCCTGCTTTGAAAGTTCTCTGTTCGTGATCTGTGGAGTCTGATGCTAAGTCACTTCAAAAACTTATTTTTAAGTGTCCTATTATTATTGAGTATTTGGGTTAAGGCTACCTATATACTGTTAATCTCGTATTTCAGTAGAAGTATTCTCGGGAAAAAATATATAGATTTTGTTGTTAGTGGAACGCTTGAAAATCTCACAATATTATTTTTTTTTTTTGGGTAATAAAAAATCTCACATTATTGTTTGTGAAGTTTACTAATAAGTGGTCGGAAAGCCTAATTCCGGGACTTCCCCCTTTGAAAGATTAATTATAGAATGCTTTTCGTTCAAAAATATTAGCATCCATAGTTGTAGGCTAAAGTCTTTATCGATTCATCACTGGGGCTTCACATAGAACACCAAATTTAAGTTTCTTGAGCTTATCATGTTCTCTGAATTCAATCATCCCGATTGAGGCTCCCAATCTGATTGAAACTGATTTGAGTCTTACAAAAAGCTATTTGAATAGATGTTCACATGTTGATGTTGTACATTTTCTTTCAATTCTCAGTGGCTTGAAAGAGATGATGCTGTCTATTAGCTGGACACGGGTATTTTCAATTGCTTTTGTTTCTTAAAGAGTTTTAGTTTTATTTTCTCCTTTTTTAATTTTATTCATTTTCACAATGTCTTAGTACAAAGTTTTAAATGAATGATATGAAGTTACCTATGAATGTCACTTAACTTTTTGTAGGATAATGATTTTCCCTGAAAATGTAAGGAATACATGCTCTTCTCCATTGCCAAATCTGAAGCCCTTTGATGCCACAATATATGATGAGAGTGAGAGAAATTCAGGAAATTTGTAAGATTTTTTTTATTTCGTTTCATCCATGTGTCTGCTGAATTTTGGTTTTCAATTAAATATGTATGTACTTAAGTATTGGGTTTTTGGGTAAAATGCCCACCAAAATAACACTATTTGGAAAAATATCCACAATCCATGTTTTTTGTAAAATCTAGATAGACAACCTATTTTTCCCTTCACTCTCTCTTCTTCTTCTTTGCTTTGTCATCATCACATTCACAGTTATAATAAAAAAAATATTTTTTTATATAGATCTAGGTATGGAATTGAGTAGGTATTGTATATGTATGAGTGTTTGGTTTTAATTTCGAGAGATTTTGATAAATTTAATCTGGAATGCATGGTTTTGAAGTATTTGGTTTCCAAAATTACAACGTCTGAACAATTTTCGAAGTCTGAAACCCATAATTTCAGCTAAAAGTGGATTCCTTCTGCAGGGTTGCAGAGGAACTCTGCCATTTTGGTCGAGAAGCCTACTTTTAAGGACGGCTAGAATTTTGTCTATCCTTAAAAGTAATTTTTGAAACCCATAATTTAAGCTAAAAGTGGATTCCCTTTGCAGGCTTGTAGAGGACCTCTGCTATTTTGGTTGAGGAGCCCACTTTTAAGGACGACTAGAATTTTGTCTATCCTTAAAAGTGGGCTCCTCGGCAAAAATGGCAGAGGCCCTTTGCAAGCCTGTAGAGGGAATTCACTTTTAGCTTAAATTATGACTTTCAGACTTCGAAAATTATTTAGACGTCATAAGTTTCAAAACTACATACTTCAAAACCATACATTCCGAGTAAAATTTATCAAAATCTCTCAAAATTAAAACCAAATACACATATATACACAATACCTATTCAATTTCAAATCTAGATTTACATAGAAAATATATTTTTTCTATCGAATCTCCATTGTGAATGTAACTGTAACAGAGCAGGGAAGTAGAAGAGAGAGTAAGGGGCAAAATAGGTAGTTTGTCTAGATTTTGCAAGAAACATAAATTGATAGGTATTTTTCCAAATAGTATTATTTTGGTGGGCATTTTACCCAAAAACCTTAAGTATTTATGCATGCACTATTTCTGTTTCCGAAAGGGTGGTTTTTAGAGTTGCAAAAATGTTTTTGAGCACCAAGTAGTGGTATAGTAATGCTCATTTACTTTGGTTCCTTAGCTTGCATTCCATTCATTTACAACAAATATGTCATAATGCAACCAGAAGACCTACCTGTTGGGGAATATGTATTGAATTTGTCTAGGGGCATTGATTGTTTGAACCTCAGGAGGTCAGTGAAATTCTTTAGTTTTGTTTTGTTTGTTTGATAAATATAAATAGTTTATGTTTTGGGTTTGAACTTCTTTTGGACAATTGCACTTTGCCCGACAGAAGAATGGTCTTATGCACTTTGCTTGCATTCATGGTCATTACCTACATGCATTTGCATAATGTACCTGTAGTCTAAAAGTCCCAAGGAATAGAAAATATCTTAAAGAAATAGACAGAATTACAAGCATACAGAAAATTTTGTTCCAACACCGATAAACTCCGAACAAAAAATTCAAAAATTTTTGTTTGAAAAATATGCTTGGATTGTGTGGGGAAAAAAAAAACACTACATTCTTAATCATATTTAATGGTAGGGTCTAAATTGCAAGAATTTGTAACTTGAGACTCAAAAATGATGTTAATGTTGTTTTAAACCTTAAAGTAAATATTATCACAATAGACACACCACAAAAATAAAAAGACCTAGGATAATTATTTCGGATAAAAGCGATGTTGTGTGATCACTACTTTGTTGCAATTCAAATAAGAGTTGTCATGTAATAACCTCATTTATTTTCAAAACTATCAGCTTCCGGACACGTTTTCGGTTAAATCACGGTTTTACCTTTTTCACCGAAACAAGCAGTTTCGGAGTTCTCCGGGAATTTTCTGAGGACCGAGACTACCCTGTGAGGAGACGAGGGACTTTTTCTACCCATTTTGCCCTTGGTCCCGGTTTGACCATGGTTGACTTTCACTATTCATTAAAATATTAATATCTTTAATAATATCTTTAATTTTATTTTATTATATAATTATTTAATTGACAAAATAGTTGGCAATTGGGAATTTAAAGCTTCTTGACCGACACTCCACATTACTTTACAATTCATTTATTTAAATAATATATATTTAAATATCTTTACTTTATTGTATTTATTTTATTTTTAAAAAAAAATTGCCAAATTGCAATTGGCAATTGGAGTCTTGATTGCCGACACCATCTTCTCCTTTTTCACTTTGTTTTGTTTCTTTTTCACCAATGCATTTATTGGTTTTCACTAGTTAAAGAGAGACAAAAGTTGGAGAGGGAAAAAAAGTGAAAATTACAAAAACACAAACCAATTTCCAAAGGAAATGGCCGGCCATCAAGAGGGGGATTTTGGCTTGGTTTGAGGGCTTTTCAAAGGTGGGGTTTGCTTGCTTCCAAGCTTTAATCAAAGTAGGCAACTATACCCCTTTTTATTTTATTGCAAATTTATATATATTTGTTGGTTAATTTGATGTGCTTAGGCTTGAAATTATTGAATTGATCGTGGTTTGAATTTGAATTCTATGTGTATTGGTTGGTTGATTAAATCCCAAAATTGTTTAACCTAGGGTGTGATGAAATTGGTGTTAAATACTTGGATTTGTTAGATTAATGCATAAATTCATGAAATTGATTAATGGAATTGTTTGAGAGCATGGTTAATTTGACTGAAATGGGTGGAAAGTGATGGATTTAAAGGGGAAGAAAGGCATGGCCATGGTGGGGAAATTTTGTAAAAATTTTACTTGAAGGGGTAGTTTGGTCATTTTACATACAAAGGGTATTTTAGGAATTTTTAAAAAGTTCAAGGGTATTTAGGTCAATTTACATGCAAGGAACTTAAATGGGATTTTTGAAAATGTTTGAGAGCAATTTTGTCATTTGCATGTAAAGGACATAAATAGAATTTTATAAAAAGGTCAAGGGCATTTTGGTCATTTGACATGTAGGGACATAAATGTAATTTTTGAAATTGTTGAGGGTATTTTTGTTATTTTCTATAATAGGGGTAAAGTTGAGAATATTTGGAATTTGAGGGGTATTTGGTGTTTTCTAATTTCCAAATTATTTTAATATATATATATTAAATTATTATTTGTTTATTAATATATATATATTTTTTCAATTACTAATATATATATATATATATATTTTTTCAATTACTAATATATATATATATATATATATATATATTTTCTCAAATACAATTAATTATATATGTGTTTGTATAATTATAAATATAGATATATTTTATAAAATGCATATAAGTTATGTACATATTTAGAAAAATATACGTATGTATGTTTTGTAAAAGTTTATGTACAAAAATAATTATTTATGTATTAAGTATATATATACATGTGTAGGTATATTTATATATGGGAGTATATGTATATGTATAATTATGTATACATATAAGTCATATTTGTGTGCATGTATATGTGTATAAAATATGTGTATACATATATGGGTGTGTATATATGTGTTTGTGTATATATATGTGTATGTGAGTACGCATATATATGTGTGTATTTTTATGTGGGTATTTATGTGTATGTATATATGTAAATTATATTTGTGGGCATGTATAGATATATATAAAATGTGTATACATATATGGGTGTGTATATATGTGTTTATGTGTACGTGAATGTGTATTTATGAGTGTATATTTCTATATACATATTTATTTATACACGTGTTTATAATTATGTCGTAACTGCGTATAGTGATAGAATTTATTAATTATGTTGTTTTACCGAGGGTAGAGTAGTAATTAACCATATGCCAATTGAGAGGTATTTTGGTAATTTTTCATTTACTTGAGGGGTATCTTGGTAATTTTCGACATGGCCAATGACATTTCGGTAATTACATCAGTATGGTTGAGCAAATTGTAGTTGTTGTTTGAGCAGGGGCAATCCAGTAATTACGGCTGTTGGAATAGGACGGTTGGTAATTATGTGTTTTACTATGTTGCTTGGTTTTACTTGTACATTATGACATGAGCATTCATTTGCATAAAACAATTTTGGTGTTTATTGTTTTATGTGAAATGAAAGATTTTTCCCTATGGGTTTGTGTTTTCGAAAATTGGTTGCACGATGAGGTGCATAGTTCAAACCGTATTTTTAGTCGCTCTATGAATCACTGACCACACACAGCAATAGGTCGCCCGGAACGGTGGTTCATCCGCATACCACAGAGGTGTGATGTTTTGTGCACGAAACACAGAATGAGAGTGGATTTTTCGACTGAAAAATAAAAGAGGGGAAAATAATGATTTTATGTGTATAGAGATACACTACATGACATGGCATTTGCATTTGTATATAGTTGCCGAGTGTTTTCCACCACGGTTATGCATCCGTGTGAGATAAGTCCAAAAGCAAGTAGGGCTTGGCGCGCATAGTACATTGTTCTTCCGCATTTGGTTTGTTATATTTTGGGCGATGATATTATGTATTTTTAAATACTACATTTTCCTTTGCAGTGTGGGTGTGTAAACTTTATTTTATTTTAAAGTAATACTGTTTTAGTGTGGTTTGGAAAATGGTCTCAAAGAGTAAAGAAAATTCTCTGATTTTATTGTGGTTATGTCCAAAAACGTTTTTAGCAAATCAAATTTAAAAGAAAAAAAAATATAGTAATCACACCTTACTCAGGAACCTAGGCTTGGGTAAAGGGGTGTTACATGTCATTTGAGAAACCCCAACTTCAGTTCTTATTATTTTCGATGCTCTATCAATTCAACTCATCATTACAATGATATTCGCCCAGACTCCTATCCAAAGATGAAGTTTTGGAAGGAGGAAAACGATTGCTATTTTTGGGATGGTGTTGCATGCGACATGAAAATTGGTGAAGTAGTAAGTAGGCTTGGACTTGTCTCATAGCTAACTTCAGGGACCTTTGTGTTCCAATAGCAGCATGTTTAAGTTGCATCAACTTCAAAAGGTAAATCTTGCCTTTAACAGTTTCAGTTTCTCCAAGATTCCCTCCGAATTTGGCCAGTTTTTGAGGTTAACCAATCTTATACTCTCCGACTCTTAAGTTATGTGGGAAAGTCCCATCTGAAATCTCTTATCAGACCAATTTGGTTTACCTTGGTCTCTCTTCTTTTAAGAATTATGATGAAACTAGCTTTTTTTATCTTGAAAGAGTGGACTTCAAAAGGTTTATCCAAAACATTACAAATTTAAAGGGACTTTACCTAAACCAAGAGGACTTTATTTCAACTAGTGGGCTCTTTGTCAAAGTAAGTTGAACGAGATTTTATAAATCTCTCCCAAATAATATTCTCTCTCGGAATGAGAGGCCAGGTATCGGACTGAGCTTGTGGTCAGTGTCGACTTTACCTTCCCCGACCTCTTAGCTGACTGGCCGGTGCTGGTTTTCCTTTCTTTTGTTGGTACTAGTTTCGTATGGACTCAAGTGCATTATCAGTGTTGAATCTGAGAGAAGCGTTGAGCTCTCTTAGTTTCAAAGCCCAAGATGTAAAATCGGTCCGATGGATGGAGAAAATTCTAGTAGGGAAGCTTCTTTAAACTCGGAAGTTTCATCGTTTCACAATTATGGACATTATATAAAAATCCTGGTAGCTAAAAGGGCAGATCCAAGTGGAGAAGTTGGAAAATAATGTGTTTAAGATCTACTTTAATCTAAAGGAAGATAAGGAAAGGATTTTTGGAAGAAGGCCATGGTCGATGGATAGTACGTATTTAATCTTGAAGGAATGGTCTGCTGAGAAAAATCTGCAAGATATAGAATTTAACACATCTACTTTCTACATCCAGTGCATGGTCTCCCTCCAAAATTTCTACACTAGGGGGTTGCTTTGAAGATTGTCATCAGATAGGTGGTTTGCATGCTTTGTCGGTGAATTGCCAATCAGTGGTGGCCCATAGATTCCTAAGGTTCTGTTTAGAAATTAAAGTGGCAGATCCTATACTGGCGAGTTTCTTTCAAAGCAAGGACGATGGAGGTGAACACTGGATACAGTTTAAGTATGAGCGGTTGCCAGACTTTTGCTTACGTTGTGGGAGGCTTGACCATGTGGCTGGAAATTGTAACTTCACAAAGCTGGCTACCATAAGGATGATGAACAGGATGGTAGCCGGGCGGGTGTTTCCGGCGTGGTCATGTTTGCACATTTGAAAATCTCTGACACTAAACAAAGAAGGATGACAGATGAGATGGAAGCATTTAATGTGAATGTGACTACTCGCTCATCTGTGAAGTGCCTAGAAGAAACAAACCAAGATGGAAAGGAGAGTTTGCAGCTGCAAGAGGTTCTTAGGAACACAAAGTTGGCGAATCAGGACTATTTTAATAGTATTTGTGCCATGTGCCCAGAAATAGACTCCCTCTACTACACTGTCAAGGATATGGATGTGGGAGGTCGATATGTTTTTCAGAAGCTAGTGGTAGAAAAGGCAAGGTCATACCAGTGTGATCTATTTAAGTTGAGACTATGGGCTAACAAGGGAGCAAAAGTAATAGCTTCTGCAGAGACTCATAGAAGGCGACAGTTTAGTGAGCTAGATCTTTTTGGTCTGGAGGAAGATATGGCAGTGTCGCTCAACCTTGGGCCGGGTAGGGTGAGCAATGCAAATAGGTTTGGTAGGCCCAAGTCTGTTAGCTTGCAAAGGAAAAAAAAGAGGCATTATGGAGCCTGGAGGGTTCCTATAGAGAGGAAATGTTAGGCCCCTAGGAAGGAAACATGCTTTTGGAAGGTTCCGGAAGACCGAGTGAGGATGCGCTTGAAGAGTTAATATCTATCTCACGGCCTAATGGTTTATGTGTGGGTTTAACTAAGTATAACACAGGTGTGCCAGAGACAATAGAAGTTGTGGAAGGGAGTGACATCCCAAGCATAGAAGACGTGGAAGAGGAGTTACAGTCAACTCCACTAGCTTCAGATAAGTTCAAGCTAGGAACTGGTACACCTAGATACTTCACGAAAGCCACGCAAAGGTGATAGTGGTAGAAAGCAGTGGACTTTGTACAAAATGGTTAAACCATAAAAGGGAAGGCTTCTAGTTCCAGAATGATCCTTCCTGAAGAGCCAAGGAGGTCGGTTTTTCCAAGAGCTGAGGAGGCGAGCCTAAACAAACCCCTCCCTCTTCCATGACTATCTTGGCAAGGAATTGTAGGTGCTCCGGTAGGAAGGAGAAAGTACTTGCACTTAAGGGGTTGTTAAAGAAATGGAAGCCAACTTGTCTCTTCTTAGCCGAAACGAAAAGCAGTGCCCTAGGTATGGAAAAAATGCATAGGAAATTGTGTTTTGATAACATAGAAGTGATATAGGCAAGTGGTAAAGCAGGCGCGGTTTGGTGCTTATGTGGAATAAAGAAGCAAAGGTTGACTGTATTGACAAGGATGCGAAATCGATAGCCTTCGTGGTATCTGACATTAATGGTTCTGCTTGTTGGAAGGGGTCCGCGTGTTATGGTCCAACTAGGTACTCAGACAAGAGGAAGTATTGGGACATGATGGAACAGAATACGCAGGAGGAAAATCTCCCTTGGTTACTCTTCGAATATTTGAATGAAGTAGTAAACAGTTCAGAAAAGTTGGGGGGTAGGAGTATTCTTCGGAAAACTTTGTTTTTGAAGGACTTTCTATGTAACACTGGAGCAGTTGACTTGGGATTCTTTGGGAGGAAGTTTACTTGGATGAACAAGCAAGATAATCTCATAAAGGAACGTCTAGATAGAGTTGTCACTGACTTAGGATGGATCCATCTATTTCCAGCTTTCTTCGTGATGAACCTAAGGATTTCAGAATCAGACCATGCACCGATTTTGATAACAACAGCTGCTAAAGAGATTTCTCCCCCTTCGTCCATTCAGGTTTCTAGAAGCGTGGACTATGGATGAAGATAGCGTACGTGTTGTTGATAATGCTTGGAGGTCAGATATGGTGGATGGGGTATAATGTAGTAAAATGAATAGCAAGCTGACCAATACTGCCAAGGCTTTAAAAGAGTGGAACAGAATGCACTTTGGACAGGTTCACAAGGCCATTGATAGGTTGGATGAAGACTTACGGTCTTTACAACAAAGGGAAGACATTCTTGGCATTAACTTTAGCTATAAACAGTGGGAAATCGTTCAGGAACTTCGGGAGTTAAGAAATAGGCAAGAATCTATCTACAGACAAAAATCGAGAAAGTTGTGGTTAGATCAAGGGGACAGGAACACAAAATTTTTTCATACTTTTACTTTAATAAGAAGGAAACGTAACAGAATTAAGGCTATAAAGTTGGGAGGTGATGAGATTACTGATAGACTGAGAATAGGGAACAATTTCATCAAAGAATTTGAAGAGTTGTATAAGTCGAATATACCCCACCTTCCAAAAGATCTGTAGGAGCTGATATCGCCTTCCATTTCGGAGATGGATAATGAGGATTTAATGGTTATCCCCTCCAAAAAGGAAATTAGGCAAACGGTATGGGAAATGAATCCTCTTAAGAGCCCGGGACCGGATGGGTTTTAGGGGAGTTTCCACATAAAGTATTGGAGTACTGTTGGTGAACAAGTTATAAATTTTGTCCAAGAGTACTTCGTGAGAGGGAAAATTTTGGCCTTGGTGAATAGAACTTTCATTATTTTAGTTTTGAAGGTCATAAGAGCATCAACCTTTAATCAATATAGGCCTATTAGCCTTTGCAACGTGACCTATAAAACTGTCTTTAAGATTATTAGAACCAGACTTGGAAAACACTTAGAATGTATGATTGCTCCTAACTAGGGAGCCTTCACAAAAGGTTGTTGGATAGTTAAGAACTCCATGGTAGTGCAAGAGCTGATCCATAAAGTTAAGAAGCACAAAGGGAAGAAAGGTCTCATGTAAGTCAAGCTGGACCTTAAAAAAGCTTATGATCGCCTCGAATGGAGTTTTCTGGATGTGGTCCTCGGTGCGTAGGGTTTCTCAAACAAATTTCATCAACTAATCTTCAGATGTGTTAGCACTGTCAAATATTGGATCCTGCTGAATAGTAGTATCTATGGCAAAGTAAATCCAACCAGAGGACTTCGGCAGGGAGACCCATTGTCTCCTTACCTCTTTATCTTATGCTCTAAGGTCCTATCAAGATTGCTTCAAGTTCAAGAAAGGGCAGGGCTTCTCAATGGGATCAAAATCGACAGATTTACGCCTTCAGTTTCCCACTTGATGTATGCGGATGACATTCTCCTAGCTTGTAGAGAGAATGAAAGCAACGCTAAAGCTTTGATAATAACTTTGACCAAGTACATTGCGTGGTCTGGGCAGCAAGTGAGTGTTGAGAAGTCAACCATCTTCATTTCATCAGGTATTAATTTCCAGGCGAAGCGGAAAATTAAGGAAATTATGGGTTTCAAGGAAATAGGGCCTGGAGCAATCTGCCTTGGCAATTCTCTCATCTTCAGTCATAGGAGAGTTCAGGAATTCAACAAGATTTCAAAGAAGGTTGGCAAAGTCAGCTGTTGTCGAGAGCTGGAAAGACCACCCTCATTCGGTTGGTGGCATAGGCCATCCCTCTCTACTTTGTGTCGACATTCAAATGGCCTAGTTCTTCTTGTCAGGCTTTGCACTCTCTGATTAGGAAGTTCTAGTGGGGTGTGAAATATGGTAAAATAAGATACCTAGCTTTGAGGGCTTAAATGATATTTGTACCCTAAAGGTTGCAGGAGGCCTAGGGTTCCGTAGATTTCAGGATGGAATATAGCTACTGATGTTGATTGTCTTTGGGTTAAATTGTTTAAGGTTAAGTGTCCGAGAAATTCTTCATTTTTTTATTGTGTTTGGAAGAAAGAGGACTCTATGGCTTGGAAGGGAATACTTGCTACCATGCCTTCTATTAGGAGTGCTTCTTGTTACAAGATTGGCGATGGACTCTCGATTGATCCCTAGAAGGACCCATGGATCCCTTGGTTACCTAACTTGGTGCCCAAAGCTAAGGATAGCATTGAAACATCAAGGAGGAAGGCGGTTGCAGAGCTTCAACGTGACTCTTTCTTGGAGTGGGATCAGAAGCTTATTGCTAGTAGTTGTGATCAGGAGACAGTAGACGCAATTATGAAAGTTAAGTGGCCAACTTATTCTAATGGGGATAAACTCTTTTGGTTGGGAAATAGTTCTAGCAGGTTCTCAGTCAGTAGCTGTTATCAAGTTATCACCAAAAATATAATTGGGGAGGTATTTAACCCTATATGGGTGCAGATTTGGAAATCGAAAGTGCATGAGAGACTGAAGTTACACTGCTGGAGGATGCTAGCAAATACCTTGCCCACCAAGGAAGTGGTGGTGAAGAAAATTAGAACGGGGGACAGCTCTTGTCATTTTTGTGGAGCTGAAATTGATTACAGCATAGGCAGAATCCTAGCTTTCGGTAGTCTCTAGGGGTGCAGATTCGATTATTGGAAGGGGGACACTCTATTTGAATTATTAAATTCCCGTTTTAACCCTTCGGGAGATATGTTGGTTGAAGGTTTGCAGTGAGAGGAGTTTGTGGTGCTTAATGCCTCTCTTTTCTACTCAATCTGGAAAGTTCGTTGTATGCCCTTTTTTGAAGGGCCCATCAACTAGTATAAGGTTATTAGTTCTTTTAACGCATCGGCGGAGGATTTTTTGGCAGCAGCTCAGAAGACGTCCTAGGAAAACTCTCAAGTGGTGTCGAGCTCTCAAGGTTGGAGTCTTCCTCAGCAAGGCTACATCAAATCAACGTGGATGCTAAGTTTATGGATGACCGAGCTGCTTTTGCTATGGTAGTCAGGAATGACCATGGTCATCCCTTATACCTTGCTTCTAAGCTTTTCAGGTGTGAGTCCTCCTAGGTGGCTAAAGCCGAAGCTCTTTGTTGGGCGGTTGAATATGCTGAGACGTGTGCATGGCGAAAGATTGAATGGGAAACGGATGCAAAAGACATTGAAAAAGTTGTCAACGCAAAAGAGGATCCCTCGAACTAGTATGTGTATTATCCTTTATGTAAGACCCAGAGCTGCTTTCAAAGACAGGCTGGAAGGTGATCTGAAAAAGTAGAAGAAGCAATATGGTGGCAGATGCTATAGCTAAGAAGAGTCTGTCTAGTAATAGTGCTTTGATCTGTGATGAGTACTATTTGGAAACTATTCCTTCTTGTATTTTGAACTTGATTTATGCTGAGCAGGCTAATGCTGCTGTGTAACCAGCTTTTTCTGGTTTCTTTTTTGTGCTAATGCAATCCTTATTACCAAAAAAAAAAAAAAAGTTAACCTTTCATCATCAGTACCTAAATCCCTGACAAATTTGTCTTCTTTGACATCACTCTCACTTGGTGGATGTGGTTTAAATGGCAATTTCCGGAGAAAATATTTCAGTTGCCCAAGTTAGAAGTCATTTATGTGCCTTGTAACCATCTTCTCACTGGTTTTTTTTCCACAATTTCAAAATTCTAGTTCTCTCATGTTGTTGAATCTTGACATGACAAATTTTTCAGGGAAATTACCAGAATCAATCGGCCACCTTGAGTCTTTGAGTGCCTTTTCTATCTGGCAATGTAATTTTGTAGGACCTCTTCCTTCATCAATTTGGAACATTTCCAATCTCTGCATCCTTTACCTCTCATTCAACCACTTCAACAGTCATGAGCTTCCATCTACATTCGGTAACCTTGCAAAACTAGTTGCTGTGTCTTTCTTCTGCTCAATTTAGTGGTGAAGTACCCTCTTCACTTGGAAATCTCACACAGTTGAAATATTTAGATGTTTCATATAATAATCTATCTTTCACAAAATTAAACACAATATCAGAACTTCCAAAGTTCAAAACCTTACATTTGACTTCATGCAACTTAAGTGAATATCCAAATTTCCTTTAAGACCCAAGATCAATTGGAGCATCTTGATGTTTCCGACAACAGAATTGAAGGTCAAATACCAAAATGGTTCTGGGGCATAGCAAAGAAGAAACTTGACTTTCTAGACTTGAGTGGCAACATGTTGCAAGGATCACTTAATGTTCCACCATTGTTCGTATCTTTCTTTGGCATCTCAAACAATAATTTGACAGGAAAAATTCATCCATCATTTCGTAGCTGGACTTATCTTAAAGTCCTTAACATGTCTAAGAACCACTTTAACGGAACCATTCCGCAATGGTTGGGTAACTTTCTTACTTCTCTAGAGATATTGAATCTGCAAGGGAAAAACTTTCATGGGAGTCTGCCCCAGATATTTACAAATGGAAGCATGCTCCATCTGACAAAATTGGAGCTTAGTCACAACGCGTTACAAGGGAAGGTTCCCCGATTCCTGATCAATTGCAGTAAGCTACAAGTTCTAAATCTCGGATAGAACCAAATAAGTGACACATTCCCTTCTTGGTTACAAAGTTTGCCTGAGCTACAAGTTCTTGTGTTGCTACAGAATAAATTTTATGGTCCTATATGGCAACCTCGTAAGTTTTGGGGCTTTCCAAGCTTGCATATTATGAATTTATCTTTTCATAATTTCAGTGGAAGTTTACCATCAGAATACTTTACAAATTGGATTGGCATGGCACACGCTACTTATGGAAATAAGGATCAAGTGAGATATATGGTATTAGATAAGTATCCGTTCAAATACTATATTTCATCAATGACTGTGATCGATAAGGGATTAGAAATGGAATTGGTGAGGCTCCTAACAACCTTTACATGTATTGACCTCTCAAATAATAGATTCGACGGAGAAATTCCAAGTAGCATATTGGTAATATGCAGGCTTCAGTGGTTCTCAACTTGTCCAGCAATAGTTTTAACCGTTCAATCCCACTACACCTTGGAAATATAAGTTAGCTTGAATCCTTGGATCTTTCTAAAAACAAGCTCTTTAGTAGAATCCCTCAACAGTTGACAGATCTCACATTCCTCGAGTATTTAAACCTCTCCCAGAATCAACTCACTGATTCAATACCACGAGAAAGACAATTTGACACTTTTTCAAGTTCATCTTTTGAGGAGAATCCAAGATTGTGTGGCTCTCCATTGTCAAGAAACTGTGAAAAGGTGGATTCAACCATTGTTCACCATCAACTCTGAAGATGGTTTTACTTGGAAACCAGTAGTAGTGGGATATGGATTTGGAATAGTTGTTGGATTCATCATTGGACATGTCACCCTCTCTCAAAGAAGGCCGAACTGGTTTTGGCGAAGTTTTGTGGGAAAATTTATCTATGCTGCATGCTGATGAACCTAGCTGAAGACGTCAAGGTATTTCTTCTTCTTTTTTGGTTGTGTTTGTTACGTGGAGAAAGGTTAAATTTGAATTAGCTTTTCACAAGTAATTAATTATATTAGTAACTAGTCCTACAAAACCATATGGTAATGACCTTCTGTGGCTAGATGGTAATGTACCTCTAGTGACTAACTCCAGATCCTAGTTTGAGCAAGGCCAATGACTAATTATCCCTCCTTAATTTTACAAATATAAAAAAATAAAATAAAAATTTAATTTGTATCCAAGTCATTTGCTATACATATTAGCTCTAAATTATTTAAAATTTAGATAATGATTGTAATTTATGTTTGGAGCTTTAGAAGTCGCTACTTATAACATTGTATGATTTATTATAGTTTGAAGTGAAGATTATTTGTAACTACATCATACCATGGGAATATATATACACATTGTGAAAAAAATTTCTTTTTCCCTTTTTTCTTTTTCCTTTTCTTTTTTAATTTTTAATGACTTTCAGGTAACTCCCTGGTAACATGACAAATAAAAGAGGATTTGGCAGATGTCCTAACAAGTACAATAGTTATCCCTATTACTTGGTAGATTTTATAATTCTGTAATGTGACACTCTATGATTCGGTTTAGGATTTGATATTTATTTGAGAATGCTATGCATTGTGATGTTACTCTAGTATGTTGGATGTCTCTGGTTATCAGTGAGAGAATGATATTTAGTACATATATTAAAACCCTGGGTCTTAAAAATTCAGCATGTTACATGAAAACCTGATCCAATGCTATAAATTTAAGAAAAAACAGTTTCTGTTCTACAAATACCTCCCATTTATATCTCCTCCCTTTCCAACTATGTTGCCCTTTCATATCTGGCTCTCATCCAATGTTCAAAGAAAAAGAAAAGGTGTATCATCTTTCTGCCAAGCAGGACTGGACTTTGGAGAGATGTTTAAGAAACAGATTATTTACAATTACAGACAGATAAACTAATTACACAGGCAATCAAGGATGAGCATGCTTTCATTTTTAAGAGATGCACCATCAAATTGCTTAACAAGTTTGTTACTTCACATATACGGCTTTAAGGCTGTCATGAGTACCTAATTTGATGAAAGACAGACGTCTTGAAGCGCAAACGTATCACCAGATTATACTTTTCAGTAGTTGCAAACTTTGACTTTGATCCAAGGATTGTTATCAACGAATGACTGCCTCGGCCAACCTTCTTTGCTCCCGTGCAATAAGTGAATCGTAATCCTGTATATTTTCAATGCATGAGAGCTGGAAACTAACAGCATATCACAGAAATTCTATTGCTTCTTTTCTGTTTCATATTTCTATAATCATGACATTAAATTATCTATAGAAAGATATCCATGTCTTCTTTCTATACAACACAAAAAATTTTGAGTCATGAATGAGCTAACCTTCACAATAGCCTGCGCACAGAGCTTTCCTGATAGAACTGCACCTTCCATTGAAGCCCAATATTTCTGTTTTGTGTAATCACCAGCCAAATAAAAACCCTCTATTGGAGATTTTCGCAAGGGACGGCAAGGTTCACAATCAGGGACAGTTTTATAGACAGACCTGAAATGATAACAAATTTGAATTTAGAAGGAAAATGGAGTAACTCAGAAATACTCCCATGCAAGTCCAAGTCTTCACAGGGATTTTGACGCAATGCAACCACTATGAGAGCTTTGCATTAAAACCAGTAATGTCCATGTCATGTAAACAATTAAAATAATTAACTATGAGACAGTATGTTAGAGTTTCTATAAGAGGAGTTAATGACTTGATAAAGACGCAAGAGAAATAATCCCTTTTTTTATCCCTCAATGGATTACCAGCAAAATGGTTTTTAAAAATTCTTTTACATAAGTTGCTTAAAGTAAATCAAAAGAAATAATTAAAGACTATTAAGTTGAACCTTGGCGTTTTGACAACATGATATTTTAAAATCTTTGCTTTGCTCTGGTCTGCAGATATTTCATTAGGAAAGAGTTTTGCAAGTTCCTTCATCGTAGCATCAATAATTTCAGTATCGCTACAGGAAATCCATTCTTCTGCTGGTGCAAAAACCAACTCCAACATAGACTGGTTTGGATCGTAATATTCCTGCAATAAAGGATGAATCATAAACCACTGCAGAACATAAAGATAAAAATGCAAATAAACATGAAAGGATTTAACATGTCCCCCATATATGTTGATATACGTTGGAGGTAAAATAACATAATTTACTGATGAACGAACGTTTATCCGTTCACTAAAATGAAGAAACTTTTATGGATTCAGGTTTACAGGTATCCTTCAATATAATAACATATTCTAATGGACATTGTGCCGCTTAAAAGGACTCATAATTTTTTCATGCAGTTGATCATAGTGGGTCCATAAGAACACAAATAGTCTCTCAAATCCCTTATTAAGTGCTTTTTCATATTTCCATTTCTTTACAGCTAGGAGACACTGTTATAATGTCCTTAAGGTCTTCAAAATCAACATACATCCTTACCAGTGTACATTGGTGATATTTGAAATACACAAATATTGATGCAAGTAGTATGTCTGTGTGCATATTGGCACTGTGGAGGCTAAAAGTAAAGTGAACATAACAATTATAATAACTATGGGTATAACAATAAATGGTCTTACCTTGCATGTTACAGACATGTCAGCGTACACACTTAGAAGAGGACTTCTGCATGGTGGAAAGACAAGCAAGACAACCATATATGAGATAATCTGATAATAATACACCTCAAGAGACATTCGTTGCTTGTTTGAATTCCAAATTATTGTTTCTCTAAGTTTTAAACAAAAGTGATGAGATATCAAGCTGCTTAATAATAAGCTAAGAAAACCATGAGATATGCACTTAAAGCAAGTAAAAGTCGTACTTTTAATAGGAATGACCAATTAGCCAAAAAAAAGTGTCATATTGAAAATTAAAACAACTGAGGTATGAGAAGGACCTTCTGAAAAGTAAGTGATCATATGTGTTCTTCAATTTTCTGTCGAACCTGAGAAGATACAAATTTTTATTGCCAGACGAATGTAGTGACATATTTCTATTGGATATAACATAAAACATATGTGAGATACGTGTGTGTGTGTCTGCGCCCGCGCGTGCGTGCATGCAAGTGCGCACAAGCACATAATGGCTTAAATCCCCCAACCTTCAACCAATCAATGCCAAAAATTAGTTAAAATGCGTGTTTATTGTTGAAACTACTACTGTTACCTTGATATACCTAGTTGGACCACTTCCTAACAGCTTTTGATAATAGTGGTAATTCAACATAATTATTATTATCATCATCATCATCATCGTGGTGACAAAAATGATCTCAATTTTGTTTTACACCATAAAGTAAATATTATCACAAAAGACACAACAAAAAAAAACAAAAGAAACCTAGGATAATTATTTCGGATAAAAGCGATGTCGTTTGGTTCAGTACCTGAACCCTTCAAATAAACGATATCAATATTCAAAAAATTATTTCGTTGTTTGCGTACTCGATCACTCGAAAAAAAGATCACTCTCTCACAATTATCGCCTCCAATTCCAGGTCAGTCACAGTGAGCTTCTTTATTTTTGGTCTTCTTGTTGATATATGTATATATATAATTCTTAATTTTTGGGTTCGAACTTCTTTTGGGGTTTTTTTTTTCAATTTAAAATTCCCTCTAGGTATTTTTCAATTCAATTTCGTTTTAGGTATTTTAATCAGAGCTTTTATGCTGGGAATTTTTTCAAAACCCTAAAATTCATGCTCTGCTGCTACTTTTTTGTGTGTCATCACTCTAAACCAGAGTCCATATATGATATACCCATCACCACTAGTCTACTACCTGTAACCACTATAACGACTCCCTTTAGAATTGTTTCATAAAAATCCTTTTTGATGAAATTTTGTAGTCATAAAATGTTATGCACGAATATATGTATATATGTATGTCTGTTTCTGTTTAACAAAGATTGGTTTTTGGATTTGGCCAAATGTATTTGGGAATTGAATAGTGCTTTAGTAAGGTTCATATACAATATGCTTGCTTAGCTTGCATTCATATTCATTATCAATATTCATTTGTCATAATGTACTAGTACTACATAAGTACTACTTGTCTAGGATATTAGTTTACTTTTTATTCCAAGCAATAGATACAGTTTATATGTGTATACTGATAAAGAAGTCGATAATCTTCTCAGGATTCTAGAAGTATGGCAACTAAAAGAGCAAAAAGGAATCGTGGAATAAACGTAGACAATAAAATGAACACCATGATTGAAGACCGCATATCAGAATTGCCTGATGCTGTCATATATCAAATTTTCTCATTCCTTCCCACCATTTACTTAATACTTGGTGTTAAATACTTGGATTTGTTAGATTAATGCATAAATTCATAAAATTGATTAATGGAATTGTTTGAGAGCATGGTTAATTTGATTGAAATGGGTGGAAAGTGATGGATTTAAAGGGGAAGAAAGGCATGGCCATGGTGGGGAAATTTTGTAAAAATTTTACTTGAAGGGGTAGTTTGGTTATTTTATATATAAAGGATATTTTTAAAATTTTCAAAAAGTTCAAGGGTATTTAGGTCAATTTACATGCAAGGGACTTAAATGGGATTTTTGAAAATGTTTGAGGGCAATTTTGTCATTTGCATGTAAAGGACATAAATAGAATTTTATAAAAAGGTCAAGGGCATTTTGGTCAATTGACATGTAGGGACATAAATGTAATTTTTAAAATTATTGAAGGTATTTTTGTCATTTTCTATAATAGGGGTAAAGTTGAGAATATTTGAAATTGAAGGCGTATTATGGTCTTTTCCAATTTCCAAATTATTTTAATATATATATATTAAATTATTATTTGTTTATTAATATATATATATTTTCAATTACTAACATATATATATATATTTTCTCAAATACAATTAATTATACATGTGTTTGTATAATTATAAATATAGATATATTTTATAAAAAACATATAAGTTATGTACATATTTAGAAAAATATACGTATGTATGTTTTGTAAAGGTTTATGCACAAAAATAATTATTTATGTATTAAGTATATATATACATGTGTAGGTATATTTATATATGGGAGTATATATATATATGTATAATTATGTATACATATAAGTCATATTTGTGTGCATATATATGTGTATAAAATACATGTATACATATATGGGTGTGTATATATATATGTATGTGAGTATGTATATATATTTGTGTATTTTTATATGGGTATTTATGCGTATGTATATATGTGATTATGTATATATGTAAATTATATTTGTGGGCATGTATAGATATATATAAAATGTGTATACATATATGGGTGTGTATATATGTGTTCATATATATGGATATGTGTACGTGAATGTGTATTTATGTGTGTATATTTCTATATACATATTTATTTATATACGTATTTATAATTATGTCGTAACTGCGTATAGTGATGGAATTTATTAATTATGTTGTTTTACCGAGGGTAGAGTGGTAACTAACTATATGCCTATTGAGGGGTATCTTGATAATTTTCGACATGGCCAATGGCATTTCGATAATTACCTCAATATGGTTAAGCGAATTATAATCGTTGTTTGAGCAGGGGCAATTCAGTAATTACGGCTGTTGGAATAGGACGGTTGGTAATTATGTGTTTTACTGTATTGCTTAGTTTTACTTATGTATTGTGGCATGAGCATTTATTTGCATAAATCAATTTTGGTAGTTTATTGAAAGATTTTTCCGTGTGGGTTTGTGTTTTCGAAAATTGGTTGCACGATGAGGTGCATGGTTCAAACCCTGTTTTTAGTCACTCTATGAATCACTGACTACACATGGCGGTGGGTCACCCGAAATGGTGGTTCATCCGCATACCACAGAGGTGTGGTGTTTTGTGCACAAAACGCGGAAAGAGAGTGGGTTTTTCGGTTGAAAAAAAAATAAAGAGGGAAAAATAATGATTTTAGGTCTATTGTGATACACTTCACGCATGACATTTGCATTTGCATATGGTTTTCTTGAGTGTTTTCACTCACGGTTGTATGTCTTGTGTGGCGAGGTAAGTCCAAAGCCAGCAGTGGGGCTTAGCGAGTTGGTGGAGGGTGCAACATAGTGCATTGTTCTTCAGCATTTGGTTTGTTATATTTTGGGTAATGATAGTATGTATTTTTAAATATTACATTTTCCTTTACGATGTGGGTGTGTAAACTTTATTTTATTTTAAAGTAATACTGTTTTAGTATGGTTTGGAGAAACGGTCTCAAAGAGTAAAGGAAATTCTCTGATTTTATTGTGGTCATGTCCAAAAACGTTTTCAGCAAATTAAATTGAAAAGGAAAAAAAAAATGGTAATCACACCTTATTCGGGAACCTGGGCTTGGGTAAAGGGGTGTTACATTGATTCTTATGTAGCGATTGCATTTCTTCAACCATTACATTATGCCACTCATTGGCATGCTTACTATTTATAGCCTCTTGATATGTTTTTGGCTTATTATTCACCAATCTTGAAAAGAAAGTAAGGCATAAGCAATATAATCTGCATAACCATACCGAGTTGACAGTTTTACTTGCCTTCTTGGTCTGTTTTTGGCAAGTTGATAATTTTACAGTGGATTTTCCTCAACTTTAGGTGCTACATCCACTTCATCTTGAACTTGGGATATATTTCAGATTCTGTTTCTATTTCATTTTGTTCATGTTCCTCACCATTATTAACTTCCAGTTCATGAAACTCCTCTTGAGGCTTCACCTTAAACTGAGAACTTTCAGAAAAAATAGAATCTTTCTTTGATGTAGAATTATTAGTTTTTTCATTACTTTCACTTAAGTAAGACATTTTCATTAAAGATAACATCCTTACTAATGATTACTTTAAAATCTTTTGATTCTCCAAACCAAAGTCTGTAACTTTTAACACCTTCAAGGTAACCAAGGAACACATATTTAATAGATCTCGGTTCCAATTTATCCTCATTTTGATGTGAATAAGCAAAACAACAAAAAACTTTCAACCTTGAATAGTCAACAGGTTTACCACTCCAAACTTCCTTTGGAGTTTTAAAATTTATTGCAATAGAGGGACACCTATTCACCAAATAAGAAGCAGTCATCATTGGTTCACCCCAGAATAATTTAGACAAGCCAGAGCTTATTAATATGCATCTAACTTTGTTTAAAAGTGTTCTATTCATCCTCTTAACAACTCCATTTTAGTGAGGAGTATTCTTAACTGTCTTGTGTCTAAGAATTCCATAATTCTTGCAAAATAAATCAAATTCATTATTGCATAATTCTAAACCATTGTCTGTTCTTAACGTCTTTACACTTTTACCAGTTTGATTTTCAACTAGTAATTTCCACTGCTTGAGTTTAGTAAAAGCTTCATCCTTATGCTTCAATAAATAAACCAAAACCTTTATGGATCTATCATCAACAATAGATAAATATATATATATATATATATATATATATATATATCTATTTCCTCTATGAGTTGAAACCCTTGTTGGTCCCCACAAATTAGCATACACATAATCAAGAACAGAAACAAATTTATAAGTACCAATGTTAAAACTGAGATGGTGATGTTTACCCAGAACACAATATTCACAGAAATCAATTTTGCTAATTGAACTTCTACCAAAGAACTCTTGTTTGTCAAGAAGTTTAAAGAATCAAAAATTGCAAACTTGTTTCTAGTCACTGTTTTACCTTGTAACACATACAAGTCATTTCATCTAACACCTTTCATAACAACAACCATTCCCTTCAAGACTTTCATAGTCTCATTCTCTGTTTTGCAAGAATATCCCGACTCATCAAGAACACCTAAAGAAATTAGGTTCCTCTTTATTTCTGGAACATGTACATTAGTTAGAGTTTTTGTAACTCCATCTGCCATTTTAATGGAGATACTGCAAATACCAATCACAAGACATGTCATGTCATTGCCTAACAAAAACTTGTCCACCATCAATTTCCTTATAAGATTGAAACAAGTCTCTCTTTGGACACATATGGTAAGTACATCCCGAGTAAGTATCCAATCTTGACTATTTTGTTATTTAGTAATAGCAAGTACTTCACTATTTTCATTGTCTTCACTAACTACAGCAACATCCCCATCTACCACATCTTTTTCTTTTAATTCTTTCTTCCTTTTAAAACAATCTTTAATATAATGGCATTCTCTTTGGTAGCAGTAACACCTTCTTCCCTATGGTCTTAATTTAGATCTTGATTTACAATTATATCTGTCTTTACTTTTACCTCTGTTATTATTCCAACCTCTATTGGGATTTCTATCTCTTGTAACAAGGCCCTCTACTTGAGAATTATTACCCTTCTCAATCTTCAACTCCATATCCTTTGACCTCAAAAAATTAATAACAATATCAAAGGTTAAAGTATCTCTTCCATACTTTATAGCATTTTTAATTTCCCTATAATTCTCAGGATGAGTTTAATAAAATAATAGCTTTTTGTTTATCAGAAAAGTTCTCATCACAGTTTGTAAGATTCAACACAAGCTTATTAAATTCATCCAAATTATCTTCCAGATCTTTAGCAAGGTTCATCTTGAAGCCAAAAAATAATTCAAGCAAATAAAATTTATTAGGAAGAGATTTTGCCTTAAATAGTTTGTCTAATGTGGCCCAAAGTTCTAAAGCAGATTTTGCATCTTCAACCTTTCTTAGCACATTATCTGTAAGATAAAGAATAATTGTGCTATAGGCAATTTTATCCATGTCCTTCTTTTGATGTTTTTAAAAATTTATTAAATATGATTCATCCAATGCTTTAGCCACCTTTAGCTGAATAAGAATGGCTCTCATCTTTTTTTTTTTATAAAAGAAAATCACACTTTCCATTGAAAGCTTCTAAATTAATTTTTGATGAAGCCATACCGAAGATAATTCCTTACAAAATACCCTTTTATCTCAAGCTCAAATATGCTTCAGTCAAAACAAGGCCCAACTTGTATGCTTTAATCAAAGCCCAATATCCAAGTCAGTAAAGTAAAGCCCGATTTTACCAAAAAAGACTAACGATGATGAGCGTGACTTGTGTTGACTCTGCAACCATGGACGCGAACGAAGAATTTGAGCATGACTTGTGTTCACCGACTCTATGCAACCACGAACGCGAACGAAGAAGACAGCGTCGAAGCTTTCTTGCACAAACTTCTTCCTACGCTAAATTAAACGCGAATACAACAGCCCAAAGATGCTTCTTCACGATCTCAGCCAACCAGACTCAGGACGCCTCCAACGCGACCTTGGCAAACCAGCGACTCACGATGTCGCCCAGCTCTTTCGCGAACCAAAAAATGGCGACTCCAACACACGACAAAGGAATTCTATACGTCCTTTTCCGTGAAGCTAAACCTTACTTCAGATCACCAAGAAAACAGAATGAAGACGATGGCGCCTAAAATCGATTGTTAGCCTTATTCCACTGTTGAGATTTGAGAATAAAATTAATAGAAAAAATCAAACACAAAGCATACACAAGATTTATAGAGACTATGCATGCGTCCTCTTTAGCTTCAATTGAAACAGTTGTATTATTATTAATGTTTGATTACACAATCAACTGTTTCTCTCACTCTCACAATATAATCACTAAGATTATACAATTCAAAAAAAATTCTCTTACACCTTTAATCTGGAATGCTAGATAATAAAAAAGTATTATGAATTCATTAAGAATATTAATAATCTGGATCACAGCTCTCAAATCTGTGAATATATATATTTTTTTTTATGAATGTGAGTATATATATAGACTTGAATGGAGATTGAATCCTATTAGAAATTGGATAAATCAAAAAATCTATTAGGAATAGGTTAGCTTGTCTTTTGAATCACTAATTCTCACATCCACATCTCTAATCCACAATCCAAACTCCTTTTCATCTGGAGCTGAATCCGAAACCTCATACAACTGTATGTTGTGAATAAGACTTCCATTGCCTGAGACACATTCTAGATACTTAAGTGTAGCTTTAACCACTAGCATGTAGTGCTCCGTGAGGTCCAAGACAGTAGTAACACTCTTGACCATGACAAGTCCATAGCCAATAGCACACTTCAGGACTCTAATCCTCACAAAGCAGTCAACTATAACATTCTCAAAGCATGATTTCATAAACCATTTCGCCAGCTTTGATCTTCGAATAGTAGTGTCCTTTATATCATTGAATGTCGCTGGTTCCATAGGTTTTCTCTGTCTCCTGGTGTCTCTGATGAACTTTATCGTCTTTCTTGAATAAATTGCAATGCAATAAACCAATTAGTTCATCAACATGAACACAAATGTATGCATAATGGAAATCATTGATATTTATATTTTTTTTCCCCAAATAAAGCAGCAAAATAATTGCTTATGAGAGTGTTAGTTCAAGATTATAAACAAATGGTTTATGAGTACAAAGCAAAGTTACAATACACAGTTTAAGGAATGACCAAGAACATACAGAACATATGTAACTAGCCAATATACATATGCATCCTTGTATCTTGGACACATATGAGTATTATATCTTCATAACTGTATATTCCTTAAAATGTAGAGTTTACGAATTTGTAACTGTATACATAAGGTTGCTGAGAAGGTTCAATATGGTGTGGATTGGAGACACACACAAAAAGAAAAATTGCATTTTTTTTTCTTTTTTCATGGAAATTGTAATTGATTTGACGGAGAGAAAAATGAGAAAAAAAAGAAAAGAAAAGAAGAGAGAGAACATATTATGGCCATGGTTCAAAGAACTGTTGTGAAATAAACTTGATTTTGATTTAATCAAGCATTGAGTTAAATATATATTGGGTTATACAATTTATGAGTCCAATTTATAAAATAATCTTAGTCTAAAATAATTTAAATAATTAATTAATGTAATAGTTAGTAGAAAGATGTAGAAGGTGGTAGATATAATTAATATAGTAGTTGGTAGAAGAGTATAGAAGATGGTAGATATTTTGAGAAAATTCAAAATGTGTAATATTTAATTAGAGTCTAGAATGATCTTTAGAGTAATATAAATAGGAGTATTCTCTTCTCATTTGTATCACGTTAAATAAAATCAAAACGAGTTCAACACAAAAAGTTTTCCTTCAATCCTTCTTTCTTCTCCAAAATCCTCCTAAAACTTCCAAGGTAAAAAATCCTCTTCCAACAAGAACCATGTTTAGTTGCTGAGAAAATTTGAGTGGAAAGTTGTCTTGTAATGTATGCAATATATTATACTCTAAGACGTTAAAACATACGCAGTCAATTAGCAGAGTAATGGAGCATTCTATACCAAAAAAAATATAAAAAAGAAATAAAATATATATTACTAGATTCTGGCTGACTGAGAAACTGGAAGAAAATGATGGAAATTTGCAAGGAAAAGGAACAGAAAAGAGGCAAGCAAGACAGGTAAATTGTGAGAACGAAATGTAAGTTTATGCATACCATCGATAAGGAGCACATATACAGTGCAGGAGTTGTGTGCAACTGTACTATCATGTTACGTGTCAACATGACATTGTTGCAACTGCAGTAACAGATTTAATTAATTTACACAATTAGCCGTCAGACTAATTTTATTCGCCGACTGTTTATTCCCTTGTATCAAACTGTAGTTATTTACCAAAAAGGGAAAAACCAAACTATAATTTAAAGAGTTACTTTTTGACCTGTAAAAAATTATTTTAGCTCTTATTTGTCAAAATAAATATATATTACTATTACTTTGTATAATAAAAATAATTATTATCCATTAGCTATTTAAAAAAAAAAAAAAGAGTTATTTAGATAGTAACCACAAAGTAATAAAAAATTTAGTTTGTCAAATAAGTGGTAAAATAGATATTTTATAGATCAATAATTTTTTAAACTATGATTTAGTTCAAATATGCAAAGTGATAATTAATCCCAGCACGTTGAAAGTGAATGATGAATTTTCAGAACATTGGGGGCTTATTGTGTGTTGGCCAAACTTAAGGGAGGTAGATGATATTTTTCTAATTTTAGTTCTATGAATTATTTACCATAATTAATATTTTCATATTATTTAATCTTAATTTAATTTAGAATTCATTGTGGAACATTAGTGATTGATATGGAAAATATCAGTTAGTAATGAAATTCACAATATCTAAGAATTGAGCGAATATTAATTGGCCTTAAATAATTTAATTCATTTTAAGTAAAAAAAAAATAGTAAACTTTTTTTTTCCTTATTTGAAAAAGTTTAATAATAAGAAAACTCTAGCAAAAGTTCTTATTTTTAAACTATTTATATATTTATATATTTGTAAGTTCATAACCCATAAATAGTAGTTTGATATTGTATTGATTTTCAATTGTGGCCGGATTGATAGTATATCTACTTTAAAGTATTTGTTTGGACATGAAAAATAAAAGAGAAAAGAAAAATTGAAGAGATTATTCAATCTCAAGAAGAAGCTATGGACAAATTTTTCAATAATAATATTAATAATAGAATAGAAAGTTTAATTAAAAATTTAGTTGACAAAGAAGTTCAAAATATGAAAGTTCAAAGTGAAAAAAATATGTATATGAATAAAGAGTATGAAAATTTAATAAATCATGAGCAATAAAATTTTGGGACGAAGAAAATGAAAATGAATAATGCGAAGATATTAATATAGAGTATGTATGTTTGCATTTAATAATTTTTCAAAAAAATTTAATTTTTTTAAATATTTATATAAAAATTCATATTTTGAGTTGATCTAACCCGCTAAAATGTTATGACCAACTGATAATTTATTTGATTCTAATTGTCATATGTGCTGGTATAGTTGATAATAGACAATCCCTTGTGTTCCTTTGTACTGTGGTCCTTTAGGTTTGAGATGGCACCCAAATTATCCAATTTCTTGGTCTGATTTTTAAGTTCGCAAATTAATGTGAAGTTTATACTTTATTGAACTTATTTTTGCTTGGTTTGAGTAACATAAATTTGGTCTTTGAACAAAAGGATTGTGTCAAAATGCATGATGAATAACTGTGTTGGATTATTATATTGTTTCACATTTTTATTAAATAATGCAAATGCATGAGATTAAGTAATAAGTATGTACAAATAAGTCACTATGAGAGGATAAATTATTATAGGAGATGTTGCTGCCAGTTTATCTTTTAAAACTGGACTGGAGGATTTTTTTTTTTTTTCTTCTTTGGAGACTTTCTAATAAGTTTAGTTTAGTATGGATTTGGCTTTTTTTTGTTTGTTGGGTGTTTTTTAATTGATGATACTAAAAATTATTTAGTTTAATTTTTTAATTCCCATAAATTAATTAAATAGCATAGGAGTTAGCTCATTATGCTTTGGTTATTGATGATTATATTGAATGGTTATAAAAGGATCTTATTTGGCTCATTCATCTTATTCAACAAGATGTATTAAACTTTTCTTATTATGAAATTTCTATTTTTATACGAAAATAAATTAACTAATTAATTGTTTTAAAAAATATTATTTGCGAAAAAAAATGTAGATAATCAACTAAACACCTAAAGCGTCAACAATATCAAATACCCCGTCATCCAATGAAGCCTTTTTCTGTCATTTACATGCTAAACCAAAATGACTTAAAAACCCTTACTTATCTAAGTATATTACTTTAGTTTGTGAAAATATATATACGTGTAGGTTTTTATACGTGTTCCGTTAATATTTTATCACATGACTAACATTTTTTTCTTCATAATTTGCTACATATTTTAGAATACCAAATTTTGAAATAAGTTACTAAATACACATATTACAATATTCATTCAAAGACAAATTGTTATACAATATACACACAGAGACAAGAAAGAAATTCCTCATCAAGGGTATTTGTGTCATTTTGCGAGAGAACTTACGAGAGAGGGTATTTGATTTTTGCTGAAACGAATAAAAAAAAAAAAAAAAACAAGAAACAGAAAAAAGGGAAGAATTGCTTGTAAACGAGCTGAGATATTGGAGATTGGGCAGCATCACAATGACAAGCATTTGAGAATTAGTTGTAGTGTAACAGTAATAGTTTGTCTCTGTTTGAGGTTTGTTACGCACTTGCCTATATATTTGCCACGTGTGTTAACATATTTGCTGAGTCATAAGCCTTGCCATAGAGCAGCTGTAGCTTTTGTTTTCATAAACATATGACTTGATGTTAATCACTAATTCTTTTTTTTTTTTTTTCTTCTTAAATTATATATAATTTGGATAGTTTAGATGTTGATGAAGTTTGTTAAATATTAGTTAAACTATTTAATTGAGTAAAAATATAAAAATACAAACACAAAATGAAAACACTAAAAATATTTTTCATAATAATTTTCATTATATCTTAAAAATTTGACGAAACATTGACAAAATATTACTTTATCGCGAAGTAACTTTGTGATTGACGAAGTAATTAGGTTAAATAAAAATTATTTTTTAAAATAATAATTTATCTTTATAATGTAATAAGATAAATATGATATAATAATTTTCTTTTAGCCATTCGTCGTTGATAAGACGAGTTAACACTTCATCATTGATGAAGTAATTGGGCTAAACAAAAATTATTTTTTAAAAAATAATTTTAAAATAAAAATTTATGTATAATAAGATAAGAATGATAATAATTTTTTAGCAATTCGTCATTGATGAAGTATTATTTCATCATTGACGAATTAGCTAAACAAAAATTATTTTTTAAAAAGTAATTTTAAAATAAAAATTTATCTATATAATATAATTTTTTTAGCAATTCATCGTTGACGAAGTATTACTTCGTCATTGACGAATTCATTAATCACATGACCGAACGATGAATTGATTTTGACAAAAAAAAATTGGGCATAAACAAAACTTATATTTTAAAAAATAATTTTAAAATAAAAATTTATCTACATAATGTAATAAAAATAAATAAGATATAGATGATAATATTTTTTTATCTTTTTTAAAAATTTATTGAAGTAATTAGTCAAGTGAATTCATTCTTGATGAAGAATTCATCGTTAACGAAGTAATTCGTCGTTAGTGAAATAATTCATCATTGACGAAGTCATATTTCATCATTGACGAATTGATTTTGATTAATTAATTTCCTAAATAATTTTTAAAAAATAATTTTAAAATAAAAATTTATTTATATAAAGAAGACAAATAATATGAGATGATAATTACGTAAAAATAAAAATAAAAGTGAAAAGGAAAAGGAAAAAAATGATATATTTATGTGTGTTTTGATTTTTTCTTATTTGGATGGTTTTTTAACTTAATATATATTATATTATTGATCTGAAGATCGAATAAGAAAAAATAGAAAAAGGAAAATGAGAAAGTGAATGTGTAAAGTTCAAAGTATTTTTAATTTTTCACCACAAAAGTTAACTAAACTTTTAATTTTATAAAAAATTAAATAAAAAAATTCAAAACATACTTATACGAATATGGCGTCAAAAAAATCCTTTTAAGTGTGGCACCTTGTCGGTTTGGATTGGCCTTACTGCAGAACATGGAGAAGTTTACAGCGTTTGTATTTGTTTTTGTGTGTCTGTGTTAGCATTTACTGTTCAATCCTCATTTTTTTTAACATTTGTAGTGCTCTCAAATATTATCAATTGTATTGCAAGCGTTGATTTGGTCTAGTAATAATTGTCATTGAACTTATATTCTGAGATTATAAATTCAATTAGGATTTTTAATTTTCAATCTGTATTGATTTGACATTTTCCCTTCCTCTTAGAATAGAATAGAGTAGTGTAGTAATTTTTTCTATATCTAAATAAAAAATATATATATATATATATATATATTATCAATTGTATCATCATATTCATATTTTTTAATTCCTTTCTTCATATGAAAAACAAGTTGTCATTTCTTGAGTTGATTTCCTCATTGTGCTTTTCAAGCAAGGCAATAGATACTGCCACTTTTTGGCTTTGCTGGATTTTTGTTTATTTTTTAAATTTTATTGTTTTTATCCCTTGAAAAAGAATGAGAAAAGAAAACATTAAATTAAATCACAATATTTAACTAAAAATGGTCTCTTATAAGAAAACACGTTAAGCTTCCGTATTTTAAGGTCTCTTAACCAAGCTATAATAAGCATGCAAGCCCGTTATTTTAAAAGGAATTAAAATATTTACATATTTGGTTAAACATGAAATAATATTAAAATAGTCATTTGAGCTTGCTAATTAAAAAGTGAGTTGACTAATAGTATATTAATTGGTGCACTAAAATTGAAAATAGAGTTCTTGCATTTGTGATTTTTTTAAAAGAAAATTTGCCAATACTGATACTTGTGATCACACGCAAGGTCGACTTTAAGATTAGATTTTGGGAGTTTTAGGTCAACTTCAATTGACGATTCTATAAATATTTTTTTTCCTTCCAAAAATGCATAAAAATTTATATAAAATAAAAGTATTCAAAATTACAAAAAAAAAAAAAAAACACACAGCTAAATTCAGTTCTCCAGTTGCTTCTTCTGAATTTGAATCAGAACCGCTCGACAATTTGCTCTTGGGTTCCACGCTATCAACCTCAAACCATATATAAGCCACATCAAAATTAAAAAAATTCCTTCATTTGACCAACTAATAATAAACAAATCTGGCATTGTTTACAAGAATGAAGAACATGCAATGCTTGATAGAACAAGATTTTTGTTGATTTAAAGGGCAAACCTCAACTCAACGGATGTACATGATATTAACACTTCATTTTTATATGAATAATAATTTAAAACTAACTGAAAATCACTTATATTAAATTTATTCGGGTTTTCTAACTAAAATTTTTTTAAAAGAAAATTAACATGTATAACAAAATATATTTGCATTGATAATATATTTTATATAGGTAATTCTATGTAAATAATTATAATGGTAACATAATTAGTATTTATTTCCATGGTTGCTGTAAACTCTAATATTACTAACAATAAATATTTATTAACATGTTATATTTGGATTTATAGGGTAGTTTTGAGGTAGATAAAGATGGACATAAAGAGGCTATAATTCTTCATGAAATAGGTAGACTGTAAAGCACACAAATACAAGCTATATGACCACTTTTTGCAGTAAAACATCGCACAGGAAGCACTTACAAACAAGTCTGATATTGTGTTAGATGAACAGATATGAGAGTACTTATAAAATGCTCGCAGACTTTGATGTATGCTTCTAAAACTTGTCAATTTTAGATTGAAACTTATATATGATGTTTTTAGTTATAATAAGTATTAGTGTTTCATGTAATCCATTTGTAATATTGTAATGTATTTGTTACCATGTACATAAACATGTAACAGCAAAAAGTGTTATAAGTCGACGAAACAGAACTATTCCAAAAAAAAATCATTGCTCTGGAATGAAGTCATTTGCTAGAGTGTCAGGAGAACTGATATATTCTGCTTATGTTTCAATTTCAAATCTATTGTTTCTGCTGATTATTGATGGATTAAAGTGTTTCATTGGTATATATCTTATAATATGTGATTTTAATATTTTTTTTTTCTTTTATTACTTTTTAAGATACAAGTGAATCTTGCATTATCAATGACATCGATATTAATACAATACTTAAATGAGCAAATTAAGTAAGAGCAAGCTAAGAAAGCTTTTTTATTCTTTACTATATAATTTTAAAAAAAATTGAAAAAAAAATGATTAGATAGTACATATTTATAACTATATACATATATTTTAAGTGTTTTATTTTATTTTATTTTTTCCTTTTTAAATTACAAGTTCTAGGTTGCATGATTAGAGCAACTAAATGACATTTTTTTTCCTTATATATTTTATATCTGGTTATCTGTATACAATAGATACAATTGTATTTTATTTTATATGTGAGCTTTAGTTTGAAATGAATTATTACATGTATGTAAGAAAATAATGGTTTGGGTTGGATTCTTATAATTAAATTAGTATAGCTTAAAATCAAATGGGTTTTTGAGTCTAAAAAATAGTTTGAAATGTAGTGCAAAATATATTTGGTTCACATACTAGTTTTGTGGGATCCGCTTTTTAAGATCAAAGTATTTTACAATTTTTATATTTAATATTTTATTTTAAATTTATTAATTATATTTATTTTATTTTAAAAGAAAAGATTGGGACAAATTTTCGATTGTTTTTTAAATTAAAAGATATATAATAAAATTTGATTTTATATTTACCAATTGAATTTTAGTTTTGAAATTTAAATTTTAAATTTAAGTTTAATCATATTCTAACTTTGTCTCTTAATGTCTATAAAGAGGAGTCTTAGATTCATTATTACTTTTATTTTTACAGTATACTAAAAAGAGAGAAAAGATTAAGGCCCCGTTTATACTGAATAGAATAAATTAATATTATATTGTATTTAATACAGTTTCAGACTATATTTAAATTGTTGTACTATATTTAATGCAAATTGAACTGGACTATTTTTTTTATTATTTAATATATATTGTTATAATATTATTTAAAATTTATATTATATTAGATAGAAATTTTAATTTTCATATTTTTCTCTAAAATAAAATCTTAATATTTTATTCTAAAAAATTACATAATATTTACAAATAAAAGAGATCTAAATTTGAATAATCATTTATATCAATAATTAAAATTGTCATAATGAAATTCAATATATAACATTTAAACTAAGTATTGAATAAAACATCATATTATTTTGACCTGTATATTTGAGTGGGTAAGTAAGAATAATATAATGAATATCGTATTGAAAGAAATTTTGAATAATTCTGACTAAACACACAGTGTTATACCAAACATTGTACTAGGACAATATATTATATAGTTCGGTATAATACAATATACCAAATAAGACCTAAGAGTTTCATTTGTCTGCTGGTGGGAGGTTAGTAAAAAAAACAAAAAGAATTTTTGGGTTTTCTTTTCTTTAAAATTTTGTTAATACCAAGTGTTTCTCTTCTCTTTTGTTTCTCTTTTGGTTTTCTATTTCTATTTTGAGATTGATTAGGGATAGGGCAGTTTCAAGTATTTTTCAATGATTCAAAATAGGATTCCTATGACTAACTTTTTTATGTGATTGCTTTGTTGTGATTTGATTTTTAATTTATGAAATTTGATTGAGCTGTTATTGTTTTAACAAAAAATTATGAAAATATATCTCTGTTTTATAAGTATCTGAATTTTCATGACCCTTTAATGCTGTTTGAATTTTATGGTGATTTGTCCTAGATTGTGTTATCAATTTTGAACATTTTTGTTTTTGTTTCACCCAAATCGATTTTTCTATAATTAATTATGAATTTTTTAATTTCGCAGTGTTAAGTGGAAAATTTTTTATATGCCCAACTTTACTTTTAGTTTTCATCCGGCAAATAAATTCTACTGACATTTAAATTTTTACATATCACAATCAACACCTTTATTAAACTCTGTGCTTTGGAATTTTCTTTCTTTTGGAAAGTTTTATGAATTTCCAAAGTTGAACTTATTATTTTGGAATTGAACTGGCAATATCAGTTTTAAATCTAAAACCTATATTTGTATTTGAAAATCCTAGATGATTTGTTATAGATAGATAAATGTTCTACGGATGATTTAGAATAGGTTTCATGTAAATCAAAATTTTGTGGAATTATTTATAATTCCACAAATATACCTCTGTTTATAAGTGTCTGAATTTTCATGCCCTTTTAATGCTGTTTAAAATTTATGGGTGACTTGTCCTACATTGTGTCATGAATTTTGAGCATTTTAGTTTTTCTTTTACTCCAAACTGATTTTTCTATAATTAGTTATAAGTCTTTTTTAATTTTACTGTATTAAGTTGGAAATTTCTGATAGGTCCAACTTTACTTTTAGTTTTCAATAGGAAAATAAATTGTATTGACCTTGAAATTTTTACAGATCATAATCAATACCTTTATTAAATTGAATGCTCTGGAATTTCTTTTTTAAAAATTTTTATGAATTTTCTATGAATTTTCAAAGTTCAACTTGCTATTTTGGGATTGAACTGGCAGTTTTAGTTCTTAATTTAAAGCCTTTATTTGAATTTGAAAATTATGGATGATTTATTATAGATAGATAAATATTCTACAGATGATTTAGAATTGGGGTCATGTAAATAAGAATTTTGTGAAATTATTTATAATTTTTGGAATGTGTCTGGGTCAATATTTTTATGTAGGAATAGTTTGAAATATTTAATTCTAATAAAATATTTTTTGATCTTTGAAAATTATTTGTGATGGTGTGGATATTTGAATTGATATAATTCCCCTAAAATTGAGTCATTTGACTGAATATTGAATAAGTTGTGAATTTATTAGTGTGACAATTGTGTAAATTCTGAAATTTGCAAGTATGGAATTAATATGGTATTTATACAATTGCTTTGTAAATTGTTTATATGCTTTGGATTGTAATGCGTGTTATGTATGTTTCTTGAGCAATAGCTACACTACTTTTTTTTTCTTTTTTCTTTTTTTTTTGATAAAATAGGTACACTACTTATTGTGTAAATTTAGTATACATGCATACATAAACATAATAAATATATGACGGACTTTGAATGATATATTGCATATAATTGATATTTTGGAATCGCGCTATATTAAAGTTTGAGTTTTATTATAACAAATTATATAAACTATAAATTAGATTGAAATGCTTACTATGCTATGCGATAAGTTATATTGAGATGTTTGCACTTCTTTGATATGATAAATAAACTACAAGTTAGAGTGCAATGCTTATGTATTATGCTATAAGTTAGATTGAAATATATGCACACCTATGATATGATAAGAGGCTATAAGTTTAGATTAAAATGCCTACTTACAAAAAATCAGACTATTATGCATTTAGCTTATTAATCATGTTTGCACTATAAGTATGATAAGTGTATACTACAAGTTTGTTTTGTATTATCATATGATAAGAATATGAATAATTTGAACCTTCATGAATAAGTAAATATGTGTTACTTATTTTTTTTTTGATAGTACGATCGATATTATTAATATGTGTTATATAATTATTTATTTATTTCATGGTATGATTAATATTATTTTGATATGTTTGATGTGACTGAGAATTCTACTAAATTTTAAAAATTCACACCTTAGTTTTAATGCTTTTTTCCATGTAACGATAAATAAAAATCTTTGTTTAGTAAAACGGCTTGTGAGGTGGACAATTTCATATAGTTCAAGAGGAAATCTTTTAGGGGCAAGAGTTAATTTGAATTTTTTAAATTTAAGTTGTAATAACACCTTTAGTTTACTTGGTTATATATACATGGGAATGTTTATTGTTTTTGGACTTCATGTAACAAAGTATAATCAGATTTTTGTCAAACTTGAATTTTGTTGAGGGGTGGGCATTATACCCACGAAAACCCGACCTACCCAACCTGCTCAGTGTGGGTTGGGTCGGTTTTTTGCTTCTTCATGATTTTAGGCAGGTTTTTTAGGTATAAGAATGGATGGGTCAGTGCGGTTAGCGGGTTCGTGGTATGCACCCGCACCATTAACAAAAAAAAAATAAAAAATAGTTTGTAAAAATAAAAGAATTAGGGTTTGCCTGAAGAAAGGTCTTGAAAACTCCTTCACTCACACTGCTACTTTAGTCGCCGTCACTGCTCCTCCTAGCCTTTCAGCTCACGCCATCACTCTCAGCTTCTTTCTCGCCGCCATCGCTGCTCCTTTCAGCTCACGCCGTCCATGTTTCCTAAGCTATACATATAGAAGCTTTTTGGTCTCACTCTGTTTTGTTTTTGTGCTCATTGCTGTTTGGTTGCAGGGAAATAGGAGAATTGTAGAGAAATAGGGGAAAACATAAGAGGTAAAAATGCCTAAACTCATATTTCTTCTAGTATTCAAGGTTTGCTATGTTTTCGCATCAAGAACCTTGATTTTCTATCTCATTTTCTGAGAAAATAAAATATGGATTATGAAACAAGCATGGGTTTCGATGCTTCCTCGTGAGTCCAGTTTGCTTTTTATTTGTGTTTAAATTGTTGAGTTTATTTTTTTAATTAACTAAACAAATCAATTAGTCATTATATAATTGACGGTTAAAATTAAATGGGAGAGTTTATTAGGTTGCAAGATAAAATTTAAAATGGGCTTTATTAAAGGAACATTTATGTTGAAACGGGTTTTTTTAAAAAAAATAATTGGGCTGGATATAGGCCCAGACCGATCTGTCTAAAAAAATTAATTGGGCTTTGGTTTTAGGTTCAACTTCTATTAGAATTGGGTTAGCAATTTTATTAACCGACTGGACTGGTTCGGTTCAATTGGGCTCAAAAATCGAGCCCACCCGCATCGTGTCCACCCCTAATTTTGTCAAACTTGATGCATATAAAATTTCATAACTTGCTTTTAACAAGATTGTCTGAAGGAACTGACACTCCTTTCCTGTATCTCATCTTCATGTTTGCAACATTTCTTTTTTCTTTTTCAATCCAAATGTGCTTAAATTCATTAAAATGTTGTAAAACACTGTCTTGTTAAATCAGTTTCCCTTTTATTCCCTCTGTTGAATATGTGTCGACTCTGTTATTTGAAATTTGTGTTTATTTTGTGGGTTTTTAATTAGTATAATTAACTGATATAACACTAATTGTTTAATTAGTTCTCAAAAGCAGCTTGTTTTAAGTTGACTATATTACTTGTTTGCAGCCATGCAACTTTCATTTTTTTTCTCTAGTAAATATTATGCTCATGGCTCAAATGAGGAATCCAATTGCAGATTGACTTTGGATTACTTTTCAATATTAGATTATATATTATTTTTGTATATGATGCTTTATAATAATTGAAAATTTTAAATTTTATATATTTGACATATATTTATATTTGGTTATTCATATTTTATCTTTTATTTATGATCTGAGATATATTTTAGTTCTAAAATTAATATTTATATTTAGCATTTTGAATATAACTTTTGGATTTATATTGTGAATTTTATATGTAAATTTTGATTCTGAATTGTTAATGTGGTTTATATATATAAAATTTTAAAAGAAATACAAAGTTTAAAAAAAAAATTTGGTTACCAAACGAGTTTTTGTTTTTATTTTTTCAAAAATCAAAAACAAAAATGGTTACCAAATAGATTTTTTTAAAAAAAATAAAAACTAAAAACCAAAGTCCAAAATTAAAAATAGAAAATAAAAAATGACTATGTTATCAAATAAGGTCTTAATTTGTTATTTATATTTTAGTAAAGCAAGAAATTTCTTTTTGATATTTGATTAAAATTTAAGTTTAATTATTAGAGTATCATGTGTGATGCTCAAAATATAAGATTTCGCTATCTATTGAAATTAATTTAAAAATGTTTTAAAGCTTCTGCAAATTCCGCATGATTTGTTTTTATTTGACCTAAGACGGTTGGGGGTGTGTTACAAGTTTTGTTTGTGTAAGTTGATTAACCTTAAAATCATGGATTTTGGTATTACACGACTGCTATTAACCTCCAGAATATGCGTTTCTACTACCCTTCAAAGCTAGCCAAGAAATAAACATCAATCACTGGTAATGCTAAGACAGAAAATTCTTTGAATAATATAAGAGAGAAAAAAAAAATGCCTTAGGGCCTGAAGGTGTATGTTTTCTCCTATTTTTCTCTTGGGTATATGTCTTCTACCCAAAAAATATATGACAGAATATACTACTCCAATGAAATCAGTACAAGACTATTTCTGCTAAATGAAACAGAGCCCTCACAACAAAAATATCTATCTGCTAACCAAAATACTACTCCAATGGAAACCAGTATAGACATTTCTGTTAAACGAAATCCGCCCTCGAATAAAAGGCTTGGCAAGGATTACTCGACAGCACCAAACGTTGAATGCAGAGTGCCTGCAAAGTATCCATCCACTGCTAACACAGAGAGAGAGAGAGGTAAATAGGCTTAATGTTTCGGTATGTTTAAACTCAAATTCACACTTGTATTGATCTGAAAAGTCGGAATTCAGATTTCCGGTTTTGTTATAGATAATACCTAACATAAAATATATGTACACTCTGCAAAGTCCTTCCAGAGTTCTTCCAGAGTTCTTGACTAAACATAGCTTGCATATAGTCCATAATGCGGTAACAGATTTTGTAGCTTTTTTTGAGTCTACAAACAAGTGTTTTTTTTTTTCTCAAACAAAAATGCATATTATCTGTAATTTAAAGCTATTTGATATTCAAAAACAGCAAAAGCAGTAAAGAAAATGAAAATTGTTCCAGAGCAGAGCCAAAAATAAAAAATTGTCCAGTAAACTCAAAGTTATGTTTTGAGCAAAAGGCAATGCCTAAAATTTGCAAACCAACAGAACCTTAGGTGCCAGTGACAGTTATTTAGATTATGCTTGTATTTCGCTACGTACCTGTACATGAGATGAAGCAGAATAGTGAATCCTTTAACCACCTTTCAGAAGTTTTAGGGGATCAAGTTGACCGCTGCAGTAACTGGAGGGAACTGTAGATAGTTCCTGCCTTCCTTTCCATTCTTCACCAGGTCTCAAAGTAATAGGCTTTTCCACACAAGCAGCCTCAACACACAGCATACGCTTGTACTCGTCATACCCAAAATCAGGTATTGCCTTTGCATTTTTATCCCAAGGATTCCAGACAACTGCAATGAAAAAAAAAAAAAAATCTTTCGTACAATCTTATCTAATTTGTTAATATGCTTCAAGTGTTGTCATAGCACTATACTAAAAGTACTCCTGATGCATCCATTATCTGTTATTGTGTATTGAGTGTAGTAGTTAATTGATTTCTTTTGTGATAATTAGTATGCTGATGGATGACATCATTGAGACTAATTATAAAAGATAAAATCTGTTATTCACAACATATTTTTCAAACATAAATAAAATTCAAATTTAATACAAAGGAAATTTCCAATTTACTATTCTTAACAAATTTCCATACGTGGCGTTCCTTTATTTTTTCACTCAAAATTTCAAACAATACAGTACTTAACTAATATTAATTAATATTTGAAGTTATCAAATTATTTGAATTTATGTCCCACTTTTTCCATAAGGAACTTGTATTTCTCTGTCTCGTTGCTTCACTTTTCACGAATCTCAAAAGCACTTTCATAATACAATTCAGCTTATACATACTTCTATCCAAAAAAGATTACAAACACATGTATGTATACCAATAAAATTAAACGCAACAAAAAGGTCATCAACAAAATTAAACTCCTAGTAGAGCCGCCGGAGCAGAAACAAAACAGCCTACTTCCTACTTTACATGGTAAAACAGCTTATACAAACATATATTTCATCATTTGCTAGCAAAGATAAAAAAGTGCAAAAGCATCATAAATCATGAAACTAACCAGCATCTGGAAGTCCATCCTTCCGCAATTCATATGTTCTCTTTCTTTCATGGTCCAGAATGGCAATTTTTGTAGGTGTACTGAGATACACTTTATTCACCTTTAGAAAGTAGAAAAGTTTTATCCAGTCAACAAGGATATATTTAAGAACGACAACACACTAAAAAATCTGAAGCGTTCTCATCAAAACAATTACTGACTTCAGATTCAAATGTAATTGCATCTCCTTGTTCAGTAAATCACTCTCTGTCTTTCAGGTTATCCAGATAATCCACGGTCTCTAATCCTTCAACCCGCACTTCACTAAAGACAAGTAAAGAGTAGTATGAAACAACACTTTCTGGAAGGCAAAAAGAAAACAGAGAGAGAGATTACAATGGTAATGTTACCTAAAGTAAAATGCATTGGGAACCAAAATTCTCTCATATACTTTTATCTTCTAAAATAAGCATACAGTTAATTATAATGGTAATGTTATCTGAAGCATAGGCCAATTACAAATTAAATTTGTTATCTTCTAAAATAAGCATACAGTTAATTATAATGGCAATGTTATCTAAAGCATAGGCCAATTACAAATAAATTTTGCCAAAACAAGAGTTGTGAAACCAACTACACTATATTATCCCTAATTTAAAACTCCAACAATATTGCTGATCAAAATATCCAAATTATTACCCATAAAGAAAATTACATTATTGGTCCCAAAGGACAACAGCCTATGCCCATGGAATAAAGTAATCTGTGCTTACCACTGAACTGAACAAATGATTTGATCACCAATACACATCAATAAGCACTGAACTCCAGACATGTTTACTATCAATTTTGTCCAATCCTATTTCATGAGAAAGGGAGAAGACTCTCTAAATTGTGTTTTTATCTCTCCTCATGGAATGCCAATGGAAGATCTACATTCTTTCTATAACCATATCTTGAAATATATTAAGTACAAAATTAACAAATTAATGTTTAAGACTTTTGATTTGTCCCATCAATAGTTGGATAAGAAAATTACAGATTCCTTGGCAGTAGAGGATATTTGAGAATGTTCTAAAGAAATCAAATGGTGACAGCGTATTCAAAGCTGAAAGATGTATACCATTCCCATATTATTTCATCAATTTTCAGCCTCTAACCTGAGTTCTCATATATGTTGAGCAGATAAATAACAGTGTTATTTTACCACGCCATGAATTAACATGCTGCAAATATATGGGAGACAGAAACAGTAAATGTGTACCACATACAACCAATCTACATGTAAAAACACCCTAGGGAAGGGAACCAAACTATTTAATTATTTAAATTAAAAAAAAAGGGCAATAATAAACAAGTTGGTTGTAGAACCTTCTACCAAAAAAGTTGGTTGTAGAACCTGATGTCAGTAACTGCAAAATAGGTGTGATAAGCAAATGTGAAAGTAAATGGCTTTCCATCAGTGTTTGTATTTCGAATTCGGGAAGTCAACATCAATTCACCCCTAGCTCCCAGACTCACTCTCAGACAAAATTCATATCTGCAGATAATTGTTATTATGACATGACATCAAACCAAGAAAATACAGAGTTCCAAGGAAGTGTAATTGTACAAATGCACCAAAAATGCTAGGGGAGAAAAGGACAAAATGAGTTCCTAATACACAGGGAGTTTGAACCCAAATGTACACGTTACTGCAAAAGTTCAAATGCGTACACTCATCAACAAAGTCACAAAGAGTAAAATGCTTAACTTAACCCTCTTTCTACTACACAAATATATATCTTGATATTAATAAAAAAAAAAAATGCATGATCTGAAATTAGCTTGCCCCTAACACCTCATAAGATTTTACAGATACTAGTTACCTTAAATTAAGTAAAATAATTTCAGAAAGTTTCATAACTAAACGACTTCCACACCTGTGAGGCCAGATCTTTGCATCTTCTTCAGAAGGCTTCAGAATTAAATCAACAAAAGCTTTGTTAGAGCTACTTATTGCCAGTTGTGGGGGATCAAGGTCAGTAGTCCAAAACCGGTTCCTTGCAAATCCATGCTGTTCAAGAGAACCTTGACTTCCAAACTGCACACTCAAAACAACTTATAATAAGTAGAAGAACAACAAAAATCAAAGGAAAAAAGTTAAATAAAATGTAAAGAAGAAAAAAATTCCTACTTGAGGAAAACATAGTGGAATTCCTCCACGGATTGCCTTAGGAGGCTTAAACACAGCCTGCAAGTATGCAAAATTTGATCAAACAAAATAAAGTAGAAGTAAAGTTTAGTACAAGAAACAGTTAATCTATTTTAAATCCAATAATGTAATTTATCCATAACATCATTAATCCAAATAGCATGGCAATGTTGAAATTGAAGTTTGCTAAATTTATTACAATTACAAAATAATAATAATAATAATAATAATAATAATAATAATAATAATAATAATAATAATAATCTTAAGTAAATGTAAGGCATATAAAATAAAATATTCAGCCTGAAACAGTTCTCCTGTAATGATGAATTCAGTCCCCAAAAATATCCAAAATAACAATTTCAGCCCTGCTAAACTGCTTTTATTAAGTGAGGAAGAATCAACGCCTACATTTGTATATCAACTTAGCATGCTTATTTTTACAGCCAAGTGAATGGTCTAGCTGAATGGAAATACCTAACAGCTCAATGAACAAGAATATCTAATGTCTAATGCATCAAACAAAATCTTCGTACAAAATTTCCCAATAAAAACATATTGACAATAATATTATTCACCAAAAACTATTTAAAGAAACTTCATCAGCAACTTATCTACTATCTATTAGGTCATTTTAACTTTTAAGCAAAGATATAATTTAACCATGGAGAACTCACAATTTCAGGCAAAATTCAAACCTATAATGTTTGGCAAAACCTACACAGAGATGAAATTGGGTAATTTACTGCTTATCAACCCATATCAAAATAAAGACTTTAGAGCCATACTTAAGCAAAAGTTTAATACTGGAAAACCACATATAGTAATATATGATACCTTGCTGCTAACAAAAAGTAATTCTTCCCTGTGCTCATTCTTCCAAGAAGTAACTTGAGCACCATATAAATACACCTGTTGAAAGTGGTACATTGTAAGTAATCCAACAAATCAACTTCTATAATCAAACTTTAACTTGCCAAAAATAAAATTAAACAAAAACCCTGCAAACTTAAGCCAAAAAGTGGCAGTATCTATTGCCTTACATGAAAAATAAAATGACGAAATCAACTCAACAAATGGCAACTAGTTTTTCATGTGAAGAAAGGAATTAAAAAATATGATATGATGATACAATTGATAATATTTGAGAGTACTATAAATGTTAAAAAATGAGGATTGAACAATATATGCTAACACAGGCACACAAAAATAAATACAAAAGTTGTAAACACTTCCATATTCTGCAGTAACAGCAACCCAAGCCAACAAGGTTCCACACTTAAAAGGGGTCATGAATTGATCAGAGACAAGAGGAAATGCTATATTTTCAATTATGAAAACGATAAACAGCAACACCGAAAATCCACATATTGAGAAAAAAAAAATGAAAAAAATGGAGGAATGCAACAGAGAGGGAAGAAAATATTGACTACACACTTCGCTGTTGAAAAAATACTAGAATCTTTACCGTTCTATAAAAATTAGTTTTAGTTTATATGCCCAATAAAATAACACATAATCACATATTTCCATAGCATAATGATAATAAAAAAAAAATTAATCAAAACATGGATAGCAGCGCACCAACCCAGTATTGTAGTAAACCCATTTGTCCAAGAATCCCAATCTTTTAAACACAAATAACAATGCCGATTCTATAATCTAACCAATAAAAAGGAAACGAGTCAATCAAACAACATGGTGCATTGAATTGATATCTTATTCGAGGGTCCATCAATATATCACATCAAGATTCAAAAAAAGCGCCAATTTCTACAGAAAAGAAATGCAACAGTCCCATACACAACCACAATAGATATTCCAAACGATCCAGAAAAACAAATTAAATAAAAAACAAAAACCAAACACACAAAATACGAAAAAAAAAAAAAGAGAGAGAGAGAGAGAGAGAAAATTCGGACAACATTACAATATTAAGCAAATGACGATTCATAAATGAAGTAGTCATTGAAAAAGCCAGAACAACGATAAAATATCGCAGAAATACGTAAAGAAGAAAAACAGAGAAAAAGCAAACAAATAAGAACGAAGAAGAATGAGAAGTAGATGGGATTTCCATATATCTCAGCGGAACAGCCACGAGGCTCTCTGAGAATGACCTTGTCCAGGCCATTGACGCCCTTACAGTGCTACACAAACGGCAACACTTTCTCTCGCCCAGACATCCTTCTTTCTTTCTCACTCCCACACACACACACACACACACTCTCTCTCCACTGAATCTCTTCGAATCATCGAGTTTATATATATATATATATATATATATATATATATATATATATATATATATATATTTGTACACACGGAGAGGGACAGATTTGAGATTGTGATATTCTTGCTTCTTTATTTATTTATGGTTTTATTTATTTGACTTTTTAGGATTCCTTTTATTTCGTAATTTTATTAACAAAATAATGCAAATAAAATCTTATGTTGTCAAAATATATAGGGAAATATTAAAATATTTTATTAATTTTGTAGTATTTTTTAATTCTGTTATATATAAATTTTATATATTGGTTTTATGAATCCCAAAAACCGAACTCGTTTTAGTTATTCTTCAACGAAAAGCTCAAGCATTTATGTAAAGAATGTTGCTTGAAATGTAAAGCTGAAACTCATGACTAAACCTTTCGGTTTTAGTTAAAAGTGTAAATTACATGAATCCAATCGATGAGAGTTTCAATGTAAAAACCGTATATTGGATTCTCGTGTTTATGGAATTTCATTTTCACAAACAACGAATGCACATTACAAACTCAAAAACATTAAAGAAAATAGCAATAAATAATGAATAAATAAGCAAATAATAGTAATAAAAGAAATGGTGGGCCAGTGCTTCCTCTGTTGCTTTTCGTCTTTATTTTTGTTTTGGGCAATGCACTACAATGAAGCAATCAGCACCTGGAACTGGAATGGTATTTGGAAGTTGGAAGTTGGTGCAAAACAATCTGCTCTCAAATTGAAGATTAGCACCTAATGGCTTTTGCAACTTTTGCAGTTCTTAAATTGAAGATTCTATTCATAGTTCAACAGATTGCAATTATGCTAAAGTTGTCTGGAATCAGCTAGGATCTCAAGATTTGGATAATAAATTTTTTAATTACAATTGTGAAGATTAATTGGCTTGCGGTTAATATCTGACAAGTAAAACCAAAATTTCAATTGATCACTGTGCTCATTACATTGACTGGAAAATCTTATTTTGTATTACCTGTTGGATGTTATGGAAATGGAGATGTAAAAGGCTGTTTGAAATTGATTCTCACAGTCGTGAAACTCTTAGTGATTACATCAAGTCATGTGCTTATGAAAAAGAAAAAGGAAGAACCAAGGCAAACCCGTTAGAAGGACACCAAGGCTAATGAAACTAACAGAGATAAACAGGAAGAACAAGGTTGAAAAGTCGAAGAATTTAAAAGCCGGAGATAATGGGTATAGATCAAGAGATTTCAATGTTGCATGGATATGCGGCCAACAGGATGCTGCTTATAAGAGTGTTGGTACTATTGAAGAAGACATTGAGTTAACAGGATCAAAAGTAGCAGGTGTGGTAGTTGCTGCTGATGCAGAAAAGATGTTTGGTACTGGTGCTTTAGTGGATCAAACTACAAGTTTAACAAGCTGCGTGAGATGTCTATCTCCTTAGAAAAGCTTAACAAGTTTGGTGGACCACAGGGTGCTCTTGCAGATACACGGCTGCGAAACAAGAAAATGAAGTAAAAGTTGGTTGGCAAGTCCCAAACTATTGGAAATAAATGAAAAAGAATGAAACAGAAACAGAAACAGAGAAAGGGAAAAAGGCTTAAAGAAATATTTTTCTGACTTGTTTTTTGTCATTCATCTGTACTCACTTATATACTACATTTACGGTCGTAAGATATATACACAACTGTATATGGTCATCTTATCTGTTAACTAGTGTTCATCATAACTGCACATAAGTATATTAACATGCAACGTAACTAGTCTATCAACAACTATTATCTTTTATCAACTATTATCTATTTATCTTTTACTCCAACATCCCCCCTCAAGCAAGACAGGGACTCACTGACGTTGAGCTTGGATCGAAGAAGAGTAAACCATTGAATAGGCAGCACCTTTGTTAAAACATCAGCTACTTGATCTGAACTGGGGACATACCGAACCTCCAATGACTTCTCCATTACCTTATCGCGCACAACATATACATCAATTTCGATGTGCTTCGTGTGTGCATGGAATACAAGATTGGCAGCTAGATGACCTGTGCTTATATTGTCACACCATAATATTAGAGTAGACGGAGAAGGACACTTGAGTTCACATAACAAAGCTTGTAACTAAGAAAGTTTCACAGCACCATTAGCAAGGGCCCGATACTCTGATTCTGTGGATGAACGGGCAACAACCTGTTGTTTGTGGGAGGACTGAGACACTAAGTTTTCTCCAAGATAAATACAATATCCCCCCGTGGACCGGCGGTCATCCACGTTTGATGCCCAATCAGCATCGGTATAGCCAAAAAGATTAGTGTGAGATGAGGGTCGAATATGTAGACTAAAATGCATCGTGCCCTTTAAATAGCGTAAGAGGCGCGTACAAGTAGACCAATGGACAGTTGTAGGTGAGTGCATAAACTGATTTAATTTGTTTACAACAAAGAAAATCTCTGGACGTGTCAAAGTGACATACTGTAATGCTCCAATGGTGCTACGATAAAGGAACGGGTTGGAAAAGGGAGTTCCAACTGACTGACTTAGAGTGATCGTGCTACTTGTTGGAGAAGGACTTGTTTTGTAGGACTGCATGTCAGTTCGTGTCAAAGGTCTCGAATATATTGAGTTTGAGATAAATGAAGACCATACTTATCTCTATGGGCTTCAATACCCAAGAAAAATGATACAGGTCCGAAATCTTTTAAAGAAAGGTAGCATTAAGGCGACTGATGAAGTTATCCACACATGTACTATTACTCCCTGTAATCACAATGTCATCTACATAAACCAAAACCCAAATTTTACCTTGTGGGCAGTTGAGAATGAAGAGAGAGAGTCCGTTTTGGAGTTAACAAAGCCCCAATTGCACAATGTTTACCGAAGACGATCGTACCATGCACGCGGTGCTTGCCGTAGACCATATAGTGACTTGTGAAGTTTACAAACAAAGTTTGGATGCTGGGATTAATGAAACCGATCGGTTGAGGCATGTAGACTTCCTCTTGAAGGACACCATTCAGGAAGGATTATTTACGTCCACTTGATTTTTCTTAAGTTTAAAGACCCACTTGTTGCCCACAAGTTTCTTATTGGATGAAAAGGGAACAAGAGACCACGTGTGATTCTTCATTAAGGCATCGTATTCTTGTTGCATGGCCTTCTTCCATTGTGGACATAAAAGAGCTTGAGATGTAGAGTCGGGTTCCACTTCCTTGGTAGCCATAGGTAAGGAATTGAGGTAGAGTTTGGGTTTAAATATACCCGATTTGGATCGAGTTTGCATAGGGTGTCAAGACACAGGTTCGGGTAGGGGTAGCTGCATTTGAATATCACCAGCAGAGGCAGACCCATGGTCCATAAGGTGGTCAACATTTGTATTGTAGGAGTCTGTGTTCGGCGAAGAGGAAGACATGGGACTTTCTGAAGAGGAAGGTACATTTGTGGAGGAGAAGCCATGGGTGGGGCTATTTGCATGGGACTGTATGTGGGACCCAGGGGGAGAGCCATGTTCATGTGAATTGGGTATAGAGGACGCTGCATGTGAAGTAGGTGGATGAGACTTTGCATGGGACCTAGGTAGAAAGGCATGTGCATGGGGAGTGGGTGTGGCTAAAGGTAAATAACGTGTGGTGAAATGGGGTATTGCACCATGATGGGATGATGACATGGGACCATGAATCACTATTGGTGAATAAGAACGACATGGTGATAAGAATGGTATTGTTGCATTTTCATCCCCGTGAGTGAATGAGTTAAATGCAGCAGGGGAATTATCTGTCAAAGGAATTTAAGATGAACGTGACTGTTTTGGATAAGATCCCTACAAAACATTAAACTGTGGAAAGATAGGAACAACATGACGTGAAGGATTTGATGTGTGTGAGCCAAATTGTTAAGAAATAGGAAATAGTAATTCATTAAAAATAACCTTAGAGGATATGTAAATTTTGCTGGAACTGAGGCTTAAGCATATATAGCCTTTGTGGGAATTACTTTACCCGATGAACACGCATTTTTTAGAAGGAAATGAAAATTTGCATGTTCTATAGGGACGAAGGAAGGATAGCATTCACAACTAAAATATTTTAAAAAAGAAAAATCAAAATTTTTATTAAATAATTTTTGAGTTGGAGAAATAAAATTTAATGTTTCAGTTGGAAGACGGTTAATAAGAAACACAGCAGTAGAACAAGCATCCTACCAATAGTGAAAGGGCATAGAACTGTGGGCTAAAAGAGAAAGAGTAGTGTCAATTATATGCTTGTGTTTGCGTTCTACTTTTCCTTTTTGGTTGTGTGTATGTAGACAAGGATGTTGAAAAGTAATTCCAAAATTAGCAAGTATTGGAGCCAGAGAATGGTATTCTCCACCCCAATCTGATTAAAGGTTTTTATTATTTTTATTTGTTACATTCTCAATCATTATCTTAAACGGCAAAAAAAAAATAGATTTAACATCAGATTTATTTTTCATAAATCTAAAATAATTATCCTCAAATAAAAAATAATATTTATAATCCTCTTTAGACTCAATTGGTACTGGGCCCCACACATCAAAAAACACAAACTATAGAGGTTCAGAACTCGTCGTAGTAAAGGAGGGTGCAAACTGCCGATGACTTTTTCCTAATTGGCAAGAAGAACAAAACAACGTGCAATTTTGATTAATTGAAAGGGAAGTGTTACACTGCTGAAATACTTTATTCATGATAAGAGATGAGGAATGTCCTAATCTAAAGTGTCATAAATGAATTAAAGACAGTTTAGATGAATTAGGAAAAGAAGAAAAATAGACACTAGGACTCTGCACATTACTATCAGCAGTAAAACATGACAGCCGTTTGGAACAATTGGAAACAATATGAGCGGCTTCAGGAAGAGACACTTGATACAATCCATTTTTAAGAATTCCTTTGAGCAGGATTTTCCCCGTAGCTTTGTCCTTAACAAACACAGAACGAGAATTAAATTCAACAAAAACATCATTATCAGAAGTAAACTGAGCAGTACTTAATAAATTTTTTGTCACAGACGAAACATGTAAAATTTTATTTAACATGAATTGACCACAACAAGAAGAGCCAATTTTTTTAATTTGCAAACCTTGACTGTTGCCCACACGTAATTGATCTCCACTAAAATAATCCGACTTCTAAAAGATATTGGACTGGTTAGGTGTGACATGAGTGGTGGCCCCACTATCCATTAGCCATTCAGAACCTACACTATTTGTGTCAGTAGAAGAATAAAACACAGAGATTTGAAGAGTGGGAAGAGTTGGCATTTGAAGCAATGGGTCCCCGAAAAGATGCATCAAACCGATGATAGCATTTGTAGGCCGAGTGTCCTAGCCTCCCACATATCTAACACACAGTTTGATTATTTGTCTAAGAATTTCGACCGCGTCCCTTGCCTTGTCCACGACTGTTATATCCACCACGAGCATTCCCAGAGTAATTTCCATGACCACCATTATTGGTGTCAGATTTACGAGGCTCTTGTCTGCGAGGTGAGCGACAGGGACAACTTTAAGGATGGTTTGTTGAATACACACTTCTTGGTTCATGAGAAAGGACTAACTTCTTCAATAGCAATGAATGTGCGAGAATTAATATTAGCAATCATAGCATCATACTCTAAGGGGAGTCCATTCATTAATTGCATTATGAAATCATCATCGGAGATGGGTGAACCTGCCATGGCTAAGCTGTCAGCAATATCTTTAAGTTTGCAAAAATAAGACGTAATTGAAAGTGAATCCTTTTTGGTTGACTGAAATTGAGACTTGAGTTGCATTAGTTTTGCTTTGGATTGGTTTCCAAAAAGCTATTCAAGAGAACTCCACAATTGATGGGTAGTGGGAGCAACGGAAACCTTGTTGACTTGTGTTAGCACCTCTTTGGTAATGGATGAGAGGATCCACCCCAAGAGAGCTTGATCAGCTCGGCGCCAATAGTGATATTCTGGATTCAACACCATCTTCTCAAAGCTTTGGTCATCAACCTTTATGATTTCTTTGATTAACTTTTAGGTGGTGCGGTTTCACCGGTGACAAAGCCCTCCATGTTACTACCAACAATGACCGGCAACATATGGGACTTCCACAAGACATAATTGTTATAATCAAGTTTGAATGGGAGACTGTAACTAGGAAGAGTATACAGAAAAAGGGCTGCTTGTGAGGTAGAGGAAGTAGTCAAGATGTTGGTCTTTTACTCTAATATCATATTGGAAATAAATGAAGAAGAATGAAATAAAAACAGAGAAAGGGATAAAGGCTTAAAGAAATATTTTTTTGACTTGTTTTTTGTCATTCATCTGTACTCACTTATATACTACATTTACACCGTAAGATATATACACAACTGTATGTGGTCATCTTATATGTTAACTAGTGTACATCATAACTGCATATAAGTATATCAACATGCAACGTAACCAGTCTATCAACAACTATTATCTTTTATCAACTATTATCTATTTATCTTTTACTCCAACACAAACGATGATAGGAAGGAATATGCCCATACAATGTCAAGTATGGTAGACCACAGGGTTTTCAAATGTGACAAAGTGTGATTTTTTCAAACTTACGAGAGGAAAAAAATCGTCAAATAAAATTAGTCTGAAGGGTAATTGTGTAATTTAACTAAATCCTTTAGTGCAGTTTAGGAATGGCAATTGGGCTTGGCCCGGCTCGAACGGGGCAAAGATTCCCTGCCTAATCAAGTTGGTGGGTCGGGGCCTAGGCAAAATCCCTTGGTCCGGGTTGAGGCCGGGGCATAGTATCCTCATCCTGTATATATATAATATATTTTAGTTTATATATATATATATATATATATATTTATTATATTAATATATTAATTTTTTTTAACTGTACATGTTTATAGTCCTAAGCTAAACCCAATCTACCCAGATCCCTAATGATTTGTTTGGTACGCAGATGTGGAAAAATAAGATAGGAAAAGAATTTAAAAAAAGTTGGGAAAAGAGATGATAGAAAAAATTTGGTTTATAATAGTACTATCCCATGTGTAGTAGTGTCCAAATAAAAAACTGAATTAGATATACTGATGTTTGATGAATACTGATTAGGATTACTTCAGAAATATTTAATATTTAAATTATTAAAATATAATTTATAGTTTAATAATTAATTTATAATTTAATTTTCAATAATATATTAATTATTAAAATATAATTTAATTTTAAATTATATATTAATAATTTAACTCTTAGCTAAAATATATAATAAAATAATCTATATTTTATAAATGGTTAAATTAAGGTCTAAGTTATTAAAATATAATTTTAATAATTAATTTACAATTTAATTTTTATTATTATTAATATTTCAATTTAATTTTTATCGATGAATGGTCTGGTTTGGTGAAGAAATTCAATTAAAATTATAATGAAATCAATAATATATAAAACTCTTCTTAAATTTATTCAAAAATACATCATACCCTCAAAACTGGGAATAAAAAGTCAAATACATCCCACCATTACAGAACAGGACCAAGAAAACTAGAAGAATAACCCAATGAAGTACAAAATATTGCATCCCAAACAAACACACACTACAGCAACATCAAACGTATGGAACAACAAATACATAGAAACCTTATAGATATGAAATATAATTTTCAATCCACATACAATGAAAGGCCTTCCTTGACATGGTTATCTCCTTCCTGTGAATCAATTTTGGAATCTTGAGTTTTCTCCAGACCCCTTGTGACTTGACAGGGTAGGGGAAACCTTTCAGTTTGTAACAATAACTGACCTCCATGTAGCGCAGTACATGCATATTCTTTTGTAAGTCCTCCCGTCTACCTATAACTATGTCAAGAACTTCAAGCATAGGCCTTCGATGCTCCAAGAAGAGTGACAATTGCTATCCTCAACCTCAGTAGTCAAGTTGATGAGTTCTCCATTTTCAATAATATGCCAATGATGTTTATCAAGAATATGCAGTATGCCCCACATACAACTTGGATGCAGATGGTTACCCCAACACACAAATCCATGCGCTCCAAGTGCTTTCCCATCTTAGCTCACCAAATTATCTCCCCGTAAACTTTAATTATTCTTTAACTTCTACAACTACTATTCTTGTGTATGCCTACAAAATAACAAATATCAAACCATGCAAGCGATTAAAAACAAGTTCTTTGTTAATTAATTTGATGATTGTATATGATTTTCATTACCCAGATCAACCAAAAGTCTATCAGAAATTATTCTCAAGAACATAGGAAAGAACAGATATCAAATACCATGTGAACAAGATGGTGAAACCCAATTACTGCATCACTCATTCCTAATGGCACGAGTGATTCACACACAAAAAGAGTTAAATTGCTAATAGAGAGTTAAATTACTAGCAGAAGCCCATGGAGGTTGACTTAAAATGAAAGCCACTACTGAACCACTTGAAATTCAAAGCAAATCATAATATATATATATATATATATATATATATATATATATATATATATATATATATATATAACACCCAGCCTAGGTTCCTGAGTAAGGTGTGATTATCATTTTTTTTTAAATTTGATTTGCTGAAAGCGTTTTTGGACATAACCACAATAAAATCAGAGAATTTCCTTTACTCTTTGAGACCGTTTTCAAACCACACTAAAATATTATTTTAAAATAAAACAAAGTTTACACACACCACAAAGGAAAATATAATATTTAAAATACATAATATCATCGCCAAAATATAACAAACCAAATGCGGAAGAACGATACTATCGGCCCTCCATCCGCGCCAAGCCCTACTTGTTGGCTTTGGACTTACACATCACCGAGATGACAATTGTGAGTGGAAAACACTCAATAGGCAACCATATGCAAATGCAAATGTCATGTCATGAAGTGTATCACTATACACCTAAAATCATTATTTTTCCCTCTTTATTTTTCAACCGAAAAACCCACTCTCTTTCCGCGTTTTGTGCACAAAACACCACACCTCTGTGGTATGCGGATGAACCACCGTTCAGGCGACCGTATGTGTGGTCGGTGATTCATAGAGTGACTAAAAGCGAGGTTTGAACCATGCACTTCGTCAACCAATTTTCGAAAACACAAACCCACAGGGAAAAATATTTTATTTCTCATAAAATAATAAACCACCAAAATTGTTCTATGCAAATGAGTGCTCATGCTATAATGCACAAGTAAAACCAAGCAACACAGTAAAACACATAATTACCAACCGTCCTATTCCAACAGCTGTAATTATTGAAATGCCCATGCTCCATCAATGACTACAAATCGCTCAACCATACTGATGTAATTATCGATATGTCATTGGCCATGTCGGAAATTACCAAGATACCCCTTAAGTAAATGAAAATTTACCAAAATACCCCTCAATAGACATATGGTTAATTACCATTCTACCCTCAGTAAAATAACAAAATTAATAAATTCTATTAACATACACATTTACAACACAAGTATAAACGCATATATAAATAAATATGTATATGGAAATATACACACATAAATACACATTCATGTACACATATCCATATACATAAACACATATATACACACCCATATATGTATACACATTTTATATATACATATATATGCCCACAAATATAATTTACATATATACATACACATAAATATATATATATAAAAAATACACACACATATATATATATATACATACTACATACACCTATATATACACAAACATATATACACACTCATATATGTATACACGTATTTCATACACATATACATGCACACAAATACAACCTATACATATACATGATTATACCTATACACACCCCCATGTATAAATATACCCACACACATATATATATACTTAATACATAAATAATTATTTTTGTACATAAACCTTTACAAAACATACTTACGTATATTTTCTAAATACATACATAAATTATATGTATTTTATAAAATATATCTATATTTATAATTATACAAACACATGTATAATTAATTGTATTTGAGAAAATATATATATATATTAGTAATTGAAAATATATATATATTAATAAACAAATAATAATTTAATTTATATATATTAAAATAACTTGGAAATTAGGAAAAGACCATAATACCCCTCCAATTCCAAATATTCTCAACTTTACCCCTATTATAAAAAATGACGAAAATATCCTCAACAATTTCAAAAATTACATTTATGTCCCTACATGTCAAATGACCAAAATGCCCTTAACCTTTTTATAAAATTCCATTTATGTTCTTTACATGCAAATGACAAAATTGCCCTCAAATATTTTCAAAAATTCCATTTAAGTCCCTTGCATGTAAATTGACCTAAATACCCTTGAACTTTTAAAATTTCCTAAAATACCCTTCATAGGTGAAATGACTAAAATACCCCACCCATACAAATTTGCACAAATCTTCCTACACCACCGTCCCTTTCTATCCATCACATTCCAAGTGATTTCTTCACAAATTCATCAAATTAACTAAGCCCACAAACATTTCCATCAATCAATTTCATGAATTTATGCGTTAATCCAACAAATTCAAGCATTTAACACCAATTCCATTACACCCAAGCTAAACAATTTGGGATTTAATCAACCAACCAATACACATGGAATTTAAATCCAAACCACCATTAATTTAATAATTCCAAGCCTAAACACATCAAGTTAACCAACAAATATACATATATTTGCAATAAAATAAAATGGGTATAGTTGCCTACCTTGATTAAAGCTTGGAAGCAAACCCCACCTTTGAAAAGCCCTCAAACCAAGCCAAATTCCCCTCTTGATGGCCAGCCACTTCCCCACTTTCTCTTGAATTTTCTTTAAAGTTTGCAATTTTTCAAATTTCTCTCTAGAAATAACTCTCTCTCTAAGGAAAATGACATATGTGAAAGGTAAAAAGCCAAGAAGATGGTCGGCTACACTTGTGAAAAGCAAGAAGGAAAAGTCGGTCACACACACACACACACAAGCCAATTGCAATTTGGCAATTTTTTTTTAATAAAATAAATACAATAAAGTAAAGATATTTATATATATATATATATATATATATATATATATATATATTATTTAAATAAATGGATTCTAAAGCAAAGTGGAGTGTTGGTCAAGAAGCTTTAAATTCCAATTGCCAACAAATTTTATCAATTAAATAATTATGAAATAAAATAAAATTAAAGATATTATTAAAGATATTAATATAATAATGAATAGTGAAAGTCAACCATGGTCAAACCGGGACCAAGGGCAAAATAGGTAGAAAAAGTCCCTCGTCTCCTCACAGGGTAGTCTCGGTCCTCAGAAAATTCCCGGAGGACTCCAAAGCTGCTTGTTTGGTGAAAAGGTAAAACCAGCGATTTAACAAGCAGCGTTCAAACGATTTTGAAAATAAATGAGGTTATTACAATATATATATATATATATATATATATAATTTAGTTTTTAACAGAGGGCAGCTTTCCAAAGTTTATCAAAACACTACAAATTATCTCTTCTTCACCCCCAATTTTTTTATCAGCTAAATAATAAACACAACCACAAAAACATTGAAAAAGTAAGAAAATAGAACAGTTGAGGTTAAACTCATATCATAAATCTACAGAACAAAATCAAAACAAAAAAGGAAGCATAAGAAAGACACCATTGCACAACAATTTCAAGGTTAAAAAAGCACAAAGATGAGTAAATCATAGATCGGTTACGTTTACTCACCACAAAAACTCTTTAACGGTGTCAAAAGTATACACCTTGAGAAGGGAGGTACCCCATGTCGCACCTTGTTTGGGCTTTAATTGGATATCAAACCAAAACGTCCATTTTCTCTCTAATTTATAAGGCTCAGCATGTGAACAAAAACGTTACCACATGCTAATGGAAGACCATGCTTCCAAGCATACATGAGAAGAGGAAAATTCCATGGAATAATCTGACTTGCAACACCGACTAGTTCATGCAAGGTCTGCACGACAATAATTCCCAATAAAAACTCTATTGTTGTAATCCCTCACTTGACCCAAATAAGAATCCCTAAAAAATTCATAACGATCTTCCAAAATTCCCAAACACAACATGATCAAACACAACAAATACAACCACGATTTGCCAAAATTCCCCGAAAAATAACCAAAATCCTCGAACTTCACCCTAAAAATTGAATTTTTCCATAACTTACCATGTGATTGATAAGTGGCGATGGAAGAGCAACATAAGGAGAAAAATGACATATCAAAGCGTAGATCAACATGTTGGGTGGGGAAGCACATAACCATAGATTATTTGCATGGGTGCAAGCGGTGGTGAGTCGCGAGAGCGATGGCGACGAAGGGGAGGCAATTTGGGAGAAAGAACACAGACTATGTGGTATGGGTCTCACCAATATTGGGTTGAGTAAAAATTTTGTTTACCAAAGAAATCCACGATTTTGGTGGGATAAGGCGTAGGCAAAATTTAAAAAATAAAATCCAGGATTTATTATCCCAATTTCAATTGGCTTACCAAATATAAACAAAATAAATTTGGATATATTTTTCTATCCTATCCTCTTTTTCCCATGTAACAAACATGCACTAATTCCCATCCCATTTCCTCTCAGTCTCTTATGTTCTCATTCTCTCTCAAGTCTCACCGACAACAATATCTCATCTTCATCTCCATTTCTCCATCATCTATTCATCGAAGACTAGTCCAAGTTCAGATAATAATATTTTACATTTCTCTCTACATCCCTCATGGTCTATCTCTCTCACATTTTTCTTTCACTCATCTCACTTACTTACTACAAAAATGACCTATTGTGACAACATAAATTTGTCACTAAACCCCATTTTCATCATTGTATTTGTCTCTGTGACAAAATCAATAAATCAGTGGACAAAAAATAGACACGACTCTCTTTAGTGACAATCAAACTGTATAGTCACTAATATCCACTTTTCTATGACAATTTAACTTCTGGTTATTAAATCTTAGGTATTTTGTGACAATACGTTTAAATAGAGAAGATTTAAAATTTATCACTAAATCCTCCATTTTTGTCATTGATTGCATTGATCAATCTAGTAAAACTTGACTTTCTATGACAATATGTGTTTCAGTGACAACTTGTATTATTGACACGAAAAATATCGTGTCAAAATTATTATGTCACCGATACTATTTATGACATACTATACATTTGTCACGATAAATATTTGTGACATTAGTACTTGTCACAAAATGTATTTGTGGCATTATATACAATTATCACAATACGTAATAGTGATAATATTTTTGCTTATTGAAAGTATCTATGACATGGGTAATGTTTGTGACAATAACTTTTAGTGACAAAATAAATTGTTACAATTCCCTTTACTTCTTCTATTGTATTTGTCACTATAATTTTATTAATGTCATTCTTATTTTGGCGCTAATTGGTATAATGGATCAATTCAGCTTAATGAAAGCGTATAAATTAATACCCACCCACACACCATTACACAATAAGAAATGAAATTTTTACTTTACCTTGAATATAAAAATCACATGTCCATCATTATAACACTTACAATATATGCTCATTAATACTAATTTTCACAAAATGCATAATTTTTCATTGAAGCATATCATTCGATACATATGCTTCCATGCAAAATTATCACATATTCCATATCGCACATCCTAAACCATTTCATGCAGCTGCCTTGTCAAAATATATTAACCATTTGCAATCCTAATCGACTACAATTGAAGAGTACCTAATTGTCAAAATATATACGAATTGAAGTGCATGTTGCCAAATTCAGAAATTTCAAAATTACATACTATTTTATACAATACCTAAGGAGTATGTTCCATGTGTAACCACCATGCCTTGCAATTTATATTTTTCCAAATCAATCTACATACATTGAACACAACATATTAACATATAATTTAGACTCTAAATTTTTCATCAATAAACAAAGTAAATAATGCACTATAATCACATTTTGCATAATCACTTTACCATGGTTGGAAGCATCTTCATTTTCTATGTTAGTGCCACCTTCAATATCACTCACTATCCTATCAAATGAGTCAAATTGACTCTTACGCAACTCTAGTAAAATTTTAATTTTCTTTTCCATCTCAGCAAGTCTACCTTCCAATTGTTGGTTTTTCTTCAATAATTCGACATGAGTAGCACTGTTTTCTTTCTCTCTCCTTTTGTACTCCTCGAGTTTCTTTCTCAATACTACAACTTCTTGGGTTGGTCACAATTTGTTGGGTTTAGGTATTACACCAATGCCTCTAAAAGCTATAGATTTGGAGGGTAGGACCTGAGCGAATATCTCATCTTCGCTAAGTGAAGTTGACTCTTGCAACTCTACAAGTCATTCTTACAAATTAATTTCAAACTCACATGTTATAAGGTTTAATTTAGCAATAAACTATATTTATTAATTGATTTACTTATTTATACAATGCAAATTAACAATATGCTTGAATCTCATACATCAAGCGGAGGCAATTTACATAATATTTCGTAATGGTTTATTTGCACACCTTAAATAAATCAATAAAATCACGATCATGGCTTGAACTCATATTTTTATTCACACAAATAATATTTAATGACTCAATAAGATCATTATCATAAATTTATATGAAACATCGAAATTGGGCTTACATGGTTGAAATAAATTTTAACATATCAACAATAGCATAACACTACAACTGAACCCATTCATATTTTTATACTTTCATATTTGTAAAACAGTTCGATGCAATTACACATTATATACGAATTTACATTGTCATTTTCTATTTTGTATGCTCAAACTTCAATGTACATAAACATGACATTGTAAAAATAAACTTTTGTTAATAATTTATAGAACATATATGAAGAGAATAGAATGTGAAGGCATCTTTCTGAAACCATTGATCAATTCAAAAATCCCACCAACACCAATCTAAAGCTATAATTTAGTGGCATCACAACCAATAGGAACTAAAAATAAAAAACAAAGAGTGGAGAACAATACTATGAACAATATACTACAATAAAATAAGGCTAAAAAATTAGTATGATTGAAAAGTTTACAAAAGAAAAAACATGTAGTTGTGAAATATTTTATGATCTGAACACAAAATATCAACACGGAACATATCGGTAACATTAATGTGAGTGCAATTGTAAACCTATATGCTATACATAAATTTTAGTAAACAAAATAGTGGTAATTAATTTTATTCAAGTTAGATTAAACACATAATCAAGCCACTTCCAATAAATATATCTCATCACAAGATTGTATTATTGAAGCATATTAACCTGATCATCAAATTGAATAAAGAAAAAAGGTTTAGCAGTTGAAGGCAAACACACACATACACAATAATAAAATATATATATATATATATATATATATATATATATATAACAGCAAAATTAAGAAAACAAAGCACTGTTAAAAGAGGCATATCTAAGGGGTGTGTGTGTCTACATAAACAAACTGTACTAAGCCAACTATGAAGTGTATGCATAAATTGATTCTTCATTAATCTTATTTATCAAATGTGAAAGAACATTTTGTATGCATAAAGTTCTTCATAATGAAAGTTATTTAAAGAAAGTAAATACATGTAATTTGGAAAGAAAGTAGCAGCTATTGTGTAAGTGAAAAGAAGTGATAAAAATAAAGTTAAAACCAAAAGCACCAGATAGTTACAAGTTACAAAATAGGTAAATAACAAATAATTTAATTGAAGTGATTTATTTAAATCAATTATAGCAAATGTATAATATGATACAAAAAAGTTCATCTAAATAAATGGATATAAAAGCATACATTGCACTATTGACAAGTTTGTAGTAATGTAGTTTAATGTACCCCCAACTAATACCCATTAGAAAAAAGATTTTTAATTCTAATTATAAATAAACATAATGAAACAAAGGAAAAATAAAATAAAACATAAAAAATGTTATATACATGCTAAATTAACAATGAAATCTAGATAAAGCAATTACTTAGCCTACCAAAGTTTTAATTCACAGCCAAATAGAAGACATCAAATCCTAAATAAATATATATATATATATATATATATATATATATAATATGTACCTTTTATCAAAAATAGAGCAGGCTAACGTAGCAAGAGAAGTGTGAAGAATCTACTTGGAAAAGAGACTTAGTTGTGTGGTTGATGTTGCAAGTGAACAGAACCTGAAGGGAAAATAATAAATATAAAATGTTAAATATATAAGAATATGTGGTTAAATAAGAATCTAATTGTACAAGTCTATTAGAATAAGAACATGACTAATTAGTATTTTCAATATTAGGTCTAAATAGGTAAGTCATTATGGCTATTTCTATAAAAATCAGTGCTGAGGGGCAAAAGAGGTTATTGAAAGCTATATGCGTGTGTGTGTCTGTGTGTATATTGACAAATTTGTGGGTTAAAATTTAGACTACCAGCCTTACATCTTAACGCAGAGAATTCGACATATAATTGGTTAAATGGTTTACAAACATGCATGAACATTAGGATCCATACACACACACAAATGCACACATATATAAGTTGTTGTGCATTTCCCTTTCACCTATATTATTTGGGACAAAACTCTAATCTATCCCACATTATTGTCAATAACTAAGAACAATTTTTCTCTACCATTTGGGAACCGATCCATAAAAGCTATGTAGAAATTTTGTATATAAAACCCAAATTCAAATGTCTTCAATTTAGACATGGGAAGAATTATGGATGAATTGAGCAAAAGATCAATCCACATAGGTTGTCGAATATTCTGATTTCACAAAGAGTTTAATAACATAACACAACATAAAAAAAGGATAAAAAATAAAATAAAAAAGGAAGCTAATTCAGTGGGCCTTTTAGAAAAAAGAATATGTTAAAAAAAGGTTAATACGAGACTATCAAGACTTGTAAAGGACGAATCAAACCAGGGCCACCATGAAGTTTGTTTAACTTTACAAACATGTAAAATGAAAGCATAAGAGAAGCTACTAACTTACTAAAAAAACTTAAAACTTTGTGTTTGCATGCCTTTCATGATCTATTTGAAGTAGGATTAGTTAAAAGGAAACTTTTCTTTTGCCTAGTTGTTCAAGTCTAAATATGAAGATTCAATCGTATAATACATATTTTACATTATTTCTGTACTTTAAATAATTTCTATTAGAGGGTAATTTGCTATTGTCATATTATGCAAATTAAAAGTATTTGTCTTGCGCCAATGACAAAAAAACTAAACAAAGGGAAAAAGGGTTGAATAACAAATGGGTCAAGAGTACACATTGGGGAAAAAAAAAGAATACAGTGATTTCATCAAATACCTTGTCAGCAAACGTATAGAAGTAAGCAGTGACCAAAATGCACGAGGATCAATCTTTAGTAAATGGGCAATTTTAGAGTTCCACGTGTTAATTTAATATTTACATACTAAAAAAAATTTAGAAAATCTATAATATTTGGATCTTGATTATTGAAGAGATGCATTCGATAGGTATCATACCATCTTAAAACATAGTAAGGTCGAGCACATAAGAAGAATACAATCACCTAGGTACAAAACCCAAACAAATAAAAATGAAAAAAAGGGTTTTACAACTTGCTAGCGTAGCAATGCAAATTGAAACAGTTGTCGAACACTAAATTAAGTAAATACATGACATACCAGCAACTAAATCAAGTAAATAGAAGAAAAATATGACTTACCGGAACACTAAAATTGATTGATTATGTGAGTAGTAAAATATATGGCTTGTGAATTTCTACTAAAGAATCTAATTGTCTTTTTCATTTGCCCTTGGTCAACCCCTTTACATTGGCGAGTTACAAAGATGTTTAAGGAATTTGACTACTTTATGATTCAATGTCTTATACTGATTGTGACACTAGATGATGTTCCATTAAAGAAATAAACTTTTATGGATTTATATTTTCCTGCATTTATGCTCATAAATCATATGCTTATAATCATGAAGTAACACTCACATCAGCATTTATTTTGCTACTTTCTTTAGGGAAAAAATATAAATATCAGTAATAATCATTTTGCATACATTTGTGGTCCTACATGTTGATGGACTAGTTGGTTTATGCTATTGCAACTTACTCAAGAGTGACGATAAGGTTTATGAGAGAATATTACAAGATGTTCAAGGAATATCAAAAGATAGAGGAAAAGCTAATTGGACTACTAACATTTGACAATATAAATGACATTATTATTCAAAGATCGAAATTGGTGAAATGGTTTATGATACCATTGTTTAAGGATACTATAGATGACTTCTTTGTAAGGATTAGAGCTCTAAATTCAATAAATGGTACTCGCCACAGGCTCTTCATGATCGAAAGTGTTAGTGCCTTGGTCCCTAAATACCTATTAGAAGTTGAAACCACGCATAATGGGTATCAGTTGGGGGTACATTAAACTACATTACTACAAACTTGTCAATAGTGCAGTGTATGCTTTTATATCCATTTATTTAGATGAACTTTTTTGTATCATATTATACATTTGCTATAATTGATTTAAATAAATCACTTCAATTAAATTATTTGTTATTTACCTATTTTGTAACTTGTAACTATCTTGTGCTTTTGGTTTTAACTTTATTTTTATCACTTCTTTTCACTTACACAATAGCTGCTACTTTCTTTACCTACAAACAACCAATGAATATGTTCACCTAGAAAACGAAGTAAAACAAATGCTGCTGAAGAAGAAACAAGTCTCTTCAAAGTCCTTGAACATTGCAGCTAAGAAATATTGGTTGAAAAGTGAGTTAAAGGTTGCAAAAGAGATAGTGGAAAGGATCCAACGAAGGCTAAAGGATTTGGAGGAGCTGGAGCCACCAAGGCAAAGCCATCGGCCAACCCGTCAAACGAATACAAAGACTATGAAATTGATAGAGATGGATAGGAAGAAAAAATTTGAGAACTCAAAGAGTTTGAAAGTTAGAGATGGTAGGAATGATCATTTTATAAGGAAATGGAACAATAGATCAAAAGATTTTAATACTGTAGATATAATATTCAGGCAAGTCCAGACGATGATGGGAAGAATTATGCTCATAAAAGAAGAGAAGGATGACCTGAAAGTGAGATCACTTTTGTCGAGACAAACACTTTGGATTAGTAGGTTGTGCTTGTCTTAAAGGAACTCATTGTTGGGATTTAGAAGAGTTTTATTGTTATGCTTAAAACTGCCTCATAATGAGGATGATGATGTATAGGAACCTTAAACGACAATAGAAATACATATTCACATCACACCATAGTAATAATATCCATATTCCATAAGGTTCGTACAATTAAAAATAATGAATATAACCATATTGATCCAATCGATGAAAATAGAAAAAAGAAGTAAAATGAAAATGTCCCCTTGTTATAATATGCCCCACAAGATGATCCTATTTGGCTTCTATCATATTTAATATGGTTTTATTCTACGTTGGATTACCCAAAGATGAAATAATGGACCATAAATTACCAAGCGTGAAAACCCAAACTCGATATGGGCTGGTTGTAGATTGCCAATAAGATAGTCACCTTCCTTCGGAATTCAATCCATTAGCCATGAAGGAATTTTTGTAGGATAAATGTTGAACTTATTGATGACATCTGTAGACTACTCTTCTATTTTATATCAATAGATCCCATTAAGCTCTTTCATATCCACCCAATAGTATTCTCTAATATGGAATGATAGAGCATTGAGTCTATTGTTTATGGCCTTCACCAAATTCTGGATCCATCATTTACTCCAAGCGGTTTGGGGAGCATCATAGAACAAAGCTTGAGGAAGTAATCAAGAATGAGGTAATTAATAGAAAAGGTAAAAGATTATACAATATAATTTTTGACATATATGCATAGACTGTTCATGCAAAGATGTAAAACATTGTACATACACACATATCCCAAAATTGAAGTCTTTGAAAGATCCTATCTTCATCATGGTATTTTTAGGTATTATTAAAATATAAAACTAAAAATATTACTAATTAGAGACAATCATCTTCAACTTGGTTAAATATGTGTACTTATCACTATCAAAAGATATTATACACAAAGGACAAATAAACAATTCTTTCAATATAAGATAAGACATTGTAGAATAAGGAAATCAAAAGCATGCTAAACTTTGTTGGCTGATGTAGAAAGTAAGATAAAAGAAAGTTTAGAAAACAAAGCACTATGAACTCTTCAATTTTGTTGAGCTGCTGCTCGATTTTGTATTAAGATAAACACTTCGATTTTTTTTTCTCTTTGTACTACTTAGATCCAGATTACACAACACATATATTAAAACTAATAATAGAGATAACATTAACTTAGATTCATAGAAATACCAAAAGACTAACTTATTTCCAAGACACATAATGTAAACTTACAAACCAAGATTACATATTAACTTTTAACACCCCCACTTAATTTGTAATGTTAAAATGAGTCTTAAACTTTTGAAAAACCTCCATTTGGACTTTTTTTAGTCAAGATATCAGCTAGCTGGTCATAAATGTTGATAAATTCCAAATGAATTTCTCCTTTACTTACGAACTCATGAACAAAATGATGTTGAAGCTCTATATGCTTTGATCAGGCATGAAAAACCGGATTCTTTGTCATGGCAATGGATGACATGTTGTCACAGTAGATTTTTGTAAGCCCTTTTTGATCCATTTGTAAATCTTTAAAAATTCTTCTTAGTCAAACAACTTCATAAGCACAATCCGTATTTGAGATAAATTCAACTTTCGCAGAAGACAAAGCAATAGTTTTCTGCTTTCTTGAACTCCATGTTGGTTCCAAGACAAAACACATAACTAGAGGTGTTTTTCGATCATCTAATGAATCAACCCAATCACTATCGGAAAAGCGAACTAACTTGCATTGTTCTTCCTTCACATATTTAACTCTAATATTTTTAGTGCCTTGGAGATATTTCAAAATTATTTTTGTTGCTGTAAAATGTGACTTAGTTGTCTGATTCAAATACCTTGAAACTATGCTAACATAATGCATAATGTCAAGCCTTGTGTTAGTGGAGTAAAAACTAGTTAGCAATTGTTCATATCAAACTTTTGAACAAATCCTCAATAGAAAGAAAAATTTCAAATTTTTCTTATCTAACTTGAATTCCAAGAAAATATCTCATAAGTCCCAAGTTAGTCATCTCATATTCAAGCATCATTTTCTTTTTAAATTTTTGTACCATTTACAAATTTGTGCCAAAATATATCAAGTCATCTGAAAGATTTGTTTTTATGGGATTATTGAATTTAATTAAAAATTAATTAATTAAATGGTAAAGCATAAATTAAATAAATAACACATAGAAATTTTTACATGGTTCGGAATTCCTACTCCACGGGATCATACCCAGACTATGAACAATCCACTAAGTTATAAATGATTATGCACACCAATTCGACTTAACAATAAAAGACTCCCTCTTTGTATTGCCGTCGTTGTGTTAAATCGTCTTGATTGACTTGTTCAGCAAGCACCGCTTGTCTTCACCGTTGCAGACATTGAATTCCTTTCAAGTATGCAAATAAACTTCTCCCGAAGCAATTTGATTCTTCTCCCTAAGAACTCTTACGAAAAACTCAACAAAGATATTTTCAAATCAAGTTCACATCCAAGTTGCTAAATAAAAACAGTTTGAGCACAAAAATATTTTTCTGCAACTTGGAATATGTTACAATATGACAAAAATGAGTTTTGTAAAAATATTATGTTAGAAACCAAAAATACACATTCAGCTCACATAAAAAACTCGTACACAAAACAAGATGTGAGGAGGCTTTTTTATAAAAAGATTTTGACAAATTATATTTTAGGAAAAAGATAATTTTTCAAAATAAGAAATAATTATCTGATTTAACTAAATAAGAAAAATATTTATTTAGTCCAATCAAATAATAAAATATCATATAAAAATAAACATCACTATCTTTCCTAAATTCCTGCCAAAATTCAATCTCTTCAATTTTGCTCTTTACGTGTAAATCTCCAGCAGTAGACTTTTTCAACTTCCTAAAACTCTACCCAATCCCAATAATAAAACATAAATTACAACTCAAACCTAAAAATCATAATACAAAATAAACATATCTTTTACAATTGTCCTAAATCAAATATAATAAAGGGATTGTTCAATTTTGACTTTTTGGACTAATATGATGTTGCCATAAAATGCCAACACTCAAAACCTAACAATTTTTCCCTTTGGCATTTTTTGGCAAAACATCTATATAGACTCTAGACACCTACGCACAACCAAACCACAAAGTTGTACTGCTTGAAAGACAACATAAATAAGGATTAGTATAACAGAGTGTAAGCAGCAATAAAACAAACCAGTAGGTGTAAAAAGTCAAAACAACACAATACTCTATCTCCCCTCAATAGTATAAGATTTATTGTGCATCATCTCTCTATCTCCCCCTTTTTGTCAAAAGATTCAAAGGACTAGAAAACTCTTAAAAATTAGAGGAGAAACATATAAATCAGAAAAAATCACAAAATACAATAAACTTCAACAGGGTCTGGAAGTATCATTGATGTTGCAATATCCTACAACTTGTGTTGTAACATCAGTAAAACCTGTGAATTTTACTCCCCCTCAAATTAATCAAACTTTGCTCCCCCTGAGTTAGAGTACCTTCCTCTTATAATATTTGCAATAAACAAAAGAAATATCAACATGCCAAGGTAAATTCCAATCTACTTTCAATCACATAGCAACTAAATAAAACCTAAAAAAAAATTGTATTGTCATAAAACAAGGAACACATAAGATGAGCAAATATAGAAACAATTTGTGACAAACTTAGATGAAAATACACAAATGAAGGACAAAGAAACAAAAATGCAATCAACATTGAGAGATTTTTTTTTAACATATAAGTTTGCTTAAAATAATATACAAAAATCAAAATACAAAATTTAATCACTTCCATCAAATAAAGATTAGAAATATTTGAGCAGTTTGTGTGCATCAAATGTTTCAAAATTCCTCCAATTTTTTCAATTTCAACAACTCTAGTTTTTGAAAAAATTGTAAAAACTAGTCAAACTTAATCCCCAATAAAGTTCATTTTAGTCACGGGCATATGTGTGTGAAATGATTTTGCAACATATTTTTTTCCTTTCTGCCTTTTTTTTAACACAAACTTTTGATTTTGTACCCACAATTAGTAGCTTTCACTCTAACACTAAGGTAGTCCTCTTCTCATGGTAGATTGTCCTCTACATATTTGTGATATATAGGCTCAAATTACTCATGGATAGCTTCACACAACATTGTAGGTAGCTTTTTGACTATGGAGCCGGATACTTTTCACTTTTCATATTATAAATGAAATAAGAATTTAGGTAAACAATCATAACTCTATTCAATAATTCTCAATTGAAGTTGTATCCATCAAAAAATAATTCAGAATCAAGAAAGCATTGTTATTGTGCACAATATATGAGTTCAAATTTAACTAATTAAAATTTGCATAAAGCTTTCAAGTTCATACATTGTTATTTGTAAATTGTAAGCAGCAAAGTTAATCCAAACAAATATGAATAATGACACTTAAAGCAAAACGAAAATACACACAAAATGACAAACAACAACTACATGAAGCACAAACATAAATGTTTCTTAAAGTAACAACCTAAGATGCATAAGGACCTTTGGTAAAACTTACACTAATCTTGGTTGCAACCAAAATGCATAAATCAAATTCTTCTTTACAATCTTAGTCTTACTCAAGAAAGTAAACCAAATAAAACTTAGTAAGTTAACATACCTTTGACATGAGGCTTTGCTATCTTTGAAATTGCATTTTGTAAGATCAATGTCATGTATTTTCTCACATCCAGAAGATGATTCGTTTATGATTGAAGAATTGAAACTGGATTCTGAATCCATATCATCAAATTGTCTCTATTTTACAAAAATTGCTTTTATTGTAACATCATAACAAACTGTTGCAACATCTAGTAGCATTTGGTAAATTTTCATATTCATCAAAATTTTCAGATTGTTGTCTGCTAAGTTTAGTAACAACATGCTCAGTTCTTGCATCTAAGAGATTATTCAAAATGTGACAATGAGTCAATATATAGCAATTATCAAATGATCTTGATCCTTCTAAAATACAGTTTTTAAGCTTATTAAAAACTTGACATTTATTTTGTGTAAAGTTCACCAAAAAATCATTATCACAAATTTGACTTATGCTAAGCAAATTGGCTTTAAGTCCTCAACATGTAAAACATTCTCTAGCATTGGAAATCCATCCACGTTGAGAATTCTTTTTCCTACTATTTTGCCATTAACACCATCGTCAAAATACTTTTGTCACTGTCATATGGTGGAGCAACCACTATCAAAATACCAAGAGTTAGTATCATATGCTCTCAAAGAATTATAAGCAACAAAACATTTATAATTTGATTTCCTAACCCAAATTTTATTTTTTAGCTCAGTTTTGGTTTTAGGAGACTTTCTTGGTTTTGATGTTATACTATTATTCAACAAATTCAAAAGTTTATAACATCTAGGTTGAATATGACCTTTAACATTATAAAAATGGAAAACAAAAATAAATCTCTTGAATTTACCTTGTGAATTTGATGAAGAAGAAACAATAGACTTATCTTTGGTTGCATTGAAATCATTTAGGGTTGTTGACTTCACAAAAATTATTTTTGAAGTTGAAGCTCTTTCATCAGAAAAACCAATCCCATGATAGTCACCATTTGACTCTCCAACAGTTAAGATTTCATCCAATTGAGTTGTACATGCATTCATCATCTTCAAATACTTATTAGTATTATCAAGTTCTAACCTCAATTAAGTCAATTTTTCTTCTTTCAAGCAACTTGAGTTTCCAAGTCAAAAATTATTTTCTTTGATTCTTCTTTACATTTTAACAAGTCTGTCACCGGTTTATTCAAAGATTTATTAACTTTAGATACTTTAAGACACTTGAGATACATCTCATGATATGTTCTTTGAAGCATTTCCGTATCTAGAATCTCATCATCATCACTATCATCTACTTCAAAATCACTCTTTGCTACTGTGATGTTGTAACATCCACCAGATGATGTTGTAACATTTGTTTTTGATAACTGTACATCAGATTTTTGAGATTCAGACAAAATATTGAAAGCAATACTTATGTGATCTTCATCATCTTATTGACTCCCTTCTAATTCTTTATCACTCCAGGTTGTTTCAATAGCCTTTGACCTTTTCTTGAGTGTATTTATATACTCAACTTGAATATGTCCAAAACCATCACATTCCCTGCACTGAATATCTATAGTTTTCTATTATTTTCAATAAGCTTATAAGAATTATTACCTTTAAAAGAATTAGATGCTTTCACAGAAGGTTTCATTCGTTTTTTGATCTTTTTCATAAATTTATTAAAATTTTTGGTCAAGTTAGTAAGAAACTCACCCAATTCTTCCTCACCATATGAATTTTCATCTATCTCCATCACTTATCTGAAAGCAATGCTCTTTTCTCTTTTCTTAGACTTTAAATTCATCTCAAAGGTTTGTAAAGATCCAACTAACTCTTCTGCTTTAAGAACATCAACATCCTACTTTCTTCTATTATTGTTACCTTCACTTGAAATCTTTCTGGGAGAGATCTTAATATCTTCCTCACAAACTTGGTTTGTGAATAAGTTTCACCTAAAGAAAAAGACTCATTAGCAATATCACATAGTCTAGAATTAAAATTAGCAATACATTCATTATTATGCATTTGTAGATTTTCAAATCTAGAGGCAAGTATTTGGAGTTTAGATCTTTTCACTGCATTACTTCCCTCATGAGCAACTTGAAGAATATCCCAAGCCTCCTTTGCTGATTCATAAGTTGAAATCAATTTGAATTGATTCATATCTACAGTATTGAAAATTGCATTTAAAGCTTTTGAATTAAGGTTGGCTAATCGATCCTCATAGATGGACCATGTTTCTTCATGTTTTGGAATTATTTTGTCTCCTTCCTTCATAGTAGGATGATTCCAACCTGTCAAAATAGACCGCAAGCCTTCTCATCAATGGATTTAATGAATGCCTTCATTTTGGCTTTCCAATAAGAGTAATTTGTCCCATCCAGCACTGATGGATGTACTACAGACGCTCATTCTCTAAATAAATTCATTCTTAGAATCTTAAAAAATAACAGAGATGTTGTAACAGAATTTATGCAGATATTGTAACAGAAACGCTATTTTGCAGAAACACAAAAAATCAATAAAAACGAGTTCAACAAATTTTTTTCCTAAAAATTTTCACCAATAAAAACATTGGTGACCTGCTCTAATACTAAATGAAAGATTTATTTTTATGGGATTACCAAATTTAATTAAAAATTAATTAATTAAATTAAATAAATAACATAGAGAAATTTTTATGTGGTTCGGAATTCCTACTCCACGGGGTCATGCCCAGATCATGAACAATCAACTAAGTTATAAATGATTACACACACCAATTCGACTTAAACAATAAAAGACTCCCTCTTTGTATGCCGCCATTATGTTGAATCGTGTTGATGGACTTGTTCAGCAAGCACCGCTTGTCTTCACTATTGCAGACATTAAACTCCTTTCAAGTATGCAAACGAACTTCTCCCGAAACAATTTGATTCTTCTCCCAATAATAAAAACATTAAATTACAACTCAAACCTAAAGATCATAATACAAAATAAACAAATCTTTTACAATTATCCTAAATCAAATATAATAAAGGGATTGTTCAATTTTGACTTTTTGGACTAACATGATGTTGCCATAAAATGCCAACACTCAAAACTTAACACCATCAACATATAATCAAACAACAAGAATTTCATTACCTTCTTTCTTACACTTTATCTCACAACCTTTTAACTTCATAGCCTTGAGATTGTTTGACATAAACTTCTTCAATTTCACCATTTAAAAATGCAAATTTTACATCTAATTGAAATACATTCAATTACAATTGAGTTTCAAGGCAACTATAGTTCTAATTGTCTCCATTCTAGCGACTGGAGTTAATGTTTTAGTGAAGTCTACCCCGGATTGTTGAGAATACTCCCTTACAATCGATCTTACTTTATGCTTTTGGACTGATCCATCCTCATTGTGTTTGGTCTTGTAAATCTATTTCAAGCCAATTACCTCTTTTTCCTTAGGCAAATTCATTAGTTCCCAAGTTTTGTTCTTTTCAATCATTCTAATTTCATCATTCATGACTTTAATCCAAACTTTATTTTCTCTGGCTTCTTCAAAATATTAAGGCTCACAAGAAAATAAAGCAACATCATAAGATTCATAAATATCTTTTAAAGATTGTACCTTTCTTGGTGGAGTTTTTGAATCCAATAAGTTTTGGTTTGAACCTTAAGCTTGAGACCTTAATGGACTTGAGATTAAATTTTTCTACACATTTCTTTGTCTAGTTGCATAATCTTGAGCCGATAATGGTTTATCAAAGTCAAAAAATTATGATGCTTGAGAGTCCTCATTTTTCCAATCCTAAGCTATCATTTCATCAAACACAACATCACTAGAAATAATAAGCTAATTTGTTTTAGGATGAAGTAGCTAGTAACTATTAGATTCATCATTATAGCCAATGAACAAATATTTCCGACATTTCTCATCAAATTTTTCTCTGTTTTGAGGTTTCACAAAAGCATAAATAATGCATCCAAAAATTTTAAAGTAACCAACCTGAGGTTTTTGCTTGTGCCAAGCCTCAAATGGAGTTTTATGAGAAGCAGAGTGTAAGAAGCCATTGTTGAATATATTGAGAGCTTGTAACCACTACAAAAAAGTATACTGACAGTACAAGCCTACATGACCATTATAATACCAAAGATCAAGTGCCTAATTATTTCCATATTTCTTGCTAATAACGAATAAAGGATCAGAGCTTCATATGAAACATTGACATTCTGTCCAACCTAAGTGTAAGTGCCCAATGCATTCCTTATTAGAATTATGACTTTGTAAAGAAATATTAAAGGACTAAAATAACTAGCATTAACATGATTTTTCTGCCAACAATAAATTTTTATCTACGATTAAGATGTTAAATTTTTTGTAATATATCAAAGTATTCCTTGCTAGCTATCTGCTTTAAAATTTAATCCATTCCTAACCTACACAACATTGTATGTTGTTTAAGTCCTAGAAAAAATGCACAACTAAATCTCACTTCCTTGTTCATCTCTTGAAATTGCAGCATTCATACCATGATGCCCCAAAAGAGAATAGCAAATTCAATGACTTCCATCTACATCACAAACGAGAACAAACAATGATTACAATTTGCAAAAGATCACATAAAGCACCACCACTTGGTTCAAAAGTTTAAAGAAGAAACTTTTGAGTGGTTGCAAACAACTTTTCCATGAGCCCAATAGGTAGCAAATTCGTGAGTTCTGAGAACAGGATAATAAACACCAACTAGCAAAATTTTAGGACAAAAACCCCAAGGACAAAGAAAGCGTATAGGTATTGATGCTTACCAAAAAGAAAATTGACCTTCGCCAATCCACTCTATCCAGGCAAATGAGCATGCTTCCTACAAAAGTAAAACTACAAACTGGCAAAAAGACCTTGAATAGCAAGTCATCAAAATAAAAACTTTCAGCTAAAGAAGTGAAAGTAAATAGTGAAAAAAATGCAAAATGTTTCCATATTCATAGTACTGATATAATAGAATCTAATATAATTACATGTCCTATTCTCAAAACTAAGGGTGTGCAATGGTCGATTTCGATCGGTTATGGACGGTTTTAATTTTTTAACTGGTGGTGGCGGTCGGTCGGTTTTATGACCGAATTTTTTTTAAATTGAAAAAACCGACCATAACCTACCAAGCAGTTTTTCAGTTAGTTCGATCGGTTTTTATTTTTATTATATATATTTATTTATAAAAAAAATAAATATAATATAATATAAAAAACCATACAATAAATATAAATATGTAAGATAAATAATCTAAAATTTAATAAAATTTAAATATTTTATAGTTAAAAGTAATAAAATAAAAATAATATATATTTTATATTATATTAACTTAATTTATTCATAATAAAATAAAAATAAAAAATTAATAAAAAATTAGGTTGTGGTTTGATGGTCGGTTTTGAAAATCTGACTTTGAAATCGATCGATTAATTTTTCGGAGGTCGATTAACCGATAGTCCGCTGGCGGTTACCAGAAAATTCAGTTTTTTCAAGGTTGGTTGGTCGGTTACCACATTTTTTTATTTTTTTGAACACCCCTACTCAAAACAACAAAAAACTTCCATAAGAAGACCTTATGGTCGCCTACTGAAAACTAAAAAATTCCATAGAGCATTCAAAACACATTATACTTTCCATCATATTTGATTGATTTTGTTAATTTTTTTTCAACTCCAACAACTTGGTCACCGAAATCTCTGATTTGGTATCCAAGATCATTGATTGACTGAATGATTAAGAACTCATCTGACATTTTGACAAGTTCATTCGCCTCCTTATTTTTATTTGTACCATAGGTGCTACCAACAACTACAAGGTCATTTGGTTTCTTCTCAGTCGCATTGGAGGTGCCACCAATAGTAGAGAAAATTGAATAAAATAATTATTGAGAAAAAAAATTGACTTCTCATAGGCGACTATACTAGTTTGCAAAGAATATTAAGACTTTTAAAATATTTCTAAAGTCATGAGGTATTCAATCAAGACTTTTATAAATTTTTAAAAAGTTTTAGAAAGTGTTGAAGTATTTAATTATAACTTTTTAAAAGTTTATAAAGTTTATAGGTATTCAATCTGGACTTTACTTTTTTATAAGAATGACTTTTATAGATTTTCATTGACTTTTGGGTGAGGAGTATATATATTCGACGTTAAAATTTGTTTATCATCCTACTCAGAAACTTTCATAGACTTTTTAGAGAGAGAAAAAAAAATCAAAGATTAGGGGTTGATTTTTTGTGTTTTCGAATATCTCCGTGAACTTTACATCGAGAAGGAGGCTCGACAACCCCAACATCATATGCGATCGGACCTATTCTGGATTTTTTTTTCTTTTCCCATTTGTTTACTAGATTAGTGAAGGTGTTTTGTGTTTGGTTGTTTTTAATCCTGCTAGGTCTCTATCTCCGACCCCAAAGCACCGAAGTAACTATTTTGCTTCACCAAATAGAAGGCACGCAGAGCGTCCAAGATCACCAAGAGGTTCTCCACTTGAGCATGAGCTTCAGCGAGATGATGATCTCAATCGCAGGGCGTATTCTGGTTCGCTTGAATTATTTCTAGTTAATAAACTATATGACTTTATTTCCTCTCTCCATCCCATAACACACTTTTCTTCCTTTTTAATGTGGTGTTTTCTTACGTGCAAACTTTTATTGTTCTTTTCTATTTTCTAAAAAGGTTGTTGAAGTTCTTTATACCATTAACATTTAAAATCAACAAATTAAAAAGAACAAAATTGTGCTCTATTAGAGGACTTATAGTTTTTTTTAGAGGATTTGGGTTTTATCATTAAAGATTTAAAAAAAAAAAACTTTAATGATACAAAAAGTTGCATACCAAGTTGAGAAAAAAAAAGTTTATAAAAATAATTCAAAGTTTATAAAAGTCACTAAAGAAAACCTATAAATACACATATAGCTCAACTCAAGATGCAAATACACTATATTTAGTAATCTTTCAATTCACCTCAATTATGAGGAAATTCATTTCAGTTAAGTGAAAGAGCACCAATGAGAGAAAAGCCGAAAGAGAATCAAATACCATTTGCAACTAGAAGGACATAGGAGAAATTAAATAAATACAGCAATTAAATCCAATGGTCAATGATATCTATGGTCAATTCATGAGTTTTAGATTTTGGATTCATAGGGGAGCAAAGAATAGTAGAAAAAGAAGAGGAAGAAGAAAAAGGAGTAGAGAGGTGGTAGTTTGATGGCTACATACATCTAAACCCTAAAACTTAATAAATTAAAATTAAATAGGAAGTGAAAAGGTTAATGAAGGTGAGACCCTAAATTAAAAAGTACAATAACAAAATAAAAAAGGGTTTTTGGGTAAAATGACCACTAAAATAACAGTATTTGGAAAAATACCCACCAACCCATGTTTCTTGTAAAATCTAGATAATATATCGAATTTGCCCTTCATTAACTCTCTTATTCTGAAATCCTATTCTCCTGAAACCCTACACGCGTCAAACCCTTCCACGAAGTTGTCGTCTTTGACCGTCAACTCTCACTGCCTTCTTCTCCATCACCGACAACAATGGATCCATTGAAGAGATTGAAGAAGGCTAGTGACAAATCCACCAAAGCAACAACAGTAACTGAAGCCGCTGCCATGAATAAGAGGAGCCGTGAGGTTGAGGAATCCTCTAATGCACTCCAGGTATGAACAAATTTATGATAAAAAGAAAGAATTTTTATATATCAGTCTTCTATTTGAATGGGTATTGTGTATGCATATACAATTTGTATAGACGGCCAATTTAGGATACTCCTCGGCCAAATATGCCGAGGCATCGACCAAGTTGGTCGAGGGGTGTCCTCTTGTTATATACGGGATACCCTCGCCAAATGTGTCAAGGCATCGTCCAAGTTGGCTGAGGGGTGCCTCTTGTTATATACGGGATACTCCTCGGCCAACTTGGCCGAGGGGTGTTCTCTTATTATATATGTGAGACCCCTCGGGTAAATATACCGAGGCATCGGCTAAGCTGGCTGAAGGGTGTCCTCTTGTTATATACGGGATACCCCTCGGCTAAATTTGCCGATGCCTCATCCAATTTGGCAAAGGGGTATCCCGTATATAATAAGATGATACCTAAGCCGCTTAGCCTATGTCTCAGCATATTTGGTCGAGGGGCATCCCGTATATAACAAGAGAACACCCTTCGGCCCACTTGGCCGATGCCTCGGTATATTGGACTGATGGGTCTCACGTATATAATAAGAGAACACCCCTCGGACAACTTGGCGGATGCCTCGGTAAATTTGGCCGAGGAGTATCCCGTATATAATAAGAGGCACCCCTCGGCCAACTTGGCCGATGCCTCGCACATTTGGCCAAGGTTGTTTTGCTTCATTTACAATGATATTTCACTCAGCCATACGGCCGAGGGACTCGGCAATTGAGCCGAATAAAATACCAGTAAAAGTATATGAATGAGTTATGAATGCAATTACACCTGAAATTCATACACTTCACACATATATACTTATACATACATACTATTGTTGTTAGTTTCAATTGAAAATGCAGCGATTGGTTTTTGTTAATAGGTTTTTGATTATTTTGATATATTTTGTATTATAGGTTTCACGAAGAATTATTCCCGAGGGTGTAGGGGATATTGCTCATCTTACAGTCATATCCAACCTGCAAGTGGGACTAAAAGTTATCTATAATAAGCTACAAAAGGGGATAGATCAATTTGAGATTTCAATTTTTGGTGATATCACAAGGATGAAGACAGTACAATTTTGTGAGTGGATTTGTGCACCACTTGCTATTGAGACAACTATACAATGATGACCTACACGTGATCGAGTTCGAATTCAATGAAGTTGGAGCAAGGTTTGATAAGAAGGCCTTTGCCATGTTCACTTGGTTAAACTGTGGTAAATTCCCTAAGGAATCGGAGATAAGGAATTTATCTTATAGCTTGTGGACCAAGTACTTTGGTGAATCGAGTCCAATGACACAAATAGAGTTCGGTCAGGTGTTCAAGGACATTGAATTCAAGTACGATAATGATCAAGAAATATGGACAACGTCAAATGCTGCATGTTCTTTTTTCTAGAGACTGTGCTTCTCCCAGCCGATCGATCAAGATTAGTGAAGAAAAATAACTTCAAAATCATTGAAAATGATAATTTGCTAAAGAAGCACCCATGGGGGAACTTATGCTATGATCTTACCATTTCCAGTCTCCGATCGAAGATGAAGGCGGGGAAATACAGCACATCCTACAGTCTTTACGGATTTCCTCTTGCATTTCAGGTGACATTATATTACATAAACTGTCATTGTGTTTATATTTTATAATTATGTGCTTTTATCAACTTCGTTATGACTTTTTGTGTAGATATGGGGCTTTCATATGATACCCATGGTTCCTACCATGACACCGCTTGGAGCCTTTCTCGGTGTCAGATATCCAAGGATGCTAGGATACCAATTCCCTAACATCCTACACTATAATAGGTTGGCCAACGACATCTTCAACAAAAAACAAGTAAGTTCAACCCAATTTGAATTTTCATATGTATTTTTTATGATCGGTTGTATGATTTATTTCAATTGTATTTTCATTCTTGTAGTATATCGTGAATAATGAGCTTATTCCCACTGAGGAGGAGTTGCAGAAGACCTATATGGTCAAGTTCTGGATAAGGTCCGACGACAAACAATATGTCAGGTCACCAGTTGTACATGTATCAGACCCCTCATCTGTAGCGCCCGAGCCAGAACCAGAGTAAGAGCCAGTGTATACTACACGAGCTAGCACACAATCTCAACCCGAGAGTGCTCCTTCGCAGCATCTTGAAGGCATGATAAATGAGTTGCGAGAAGATTTTGCAAACATGTGGGCTGACTTTGGACTTCAATTGGAGCAACAAGGCAAGATATCGAGAGTTGAAGATAATGGTGGGCTAGTTGTTACAACATCATCAACAACAGGTTTATTTTTTTAATTTGCATTGATTATTTTTTTACTCTTTATTTGTTTAAGTTTACTTTTACTGATTAATGGTTTACTTAATTGAGCTAATGATGATTTTGGTATATTATGTAGCAAATAGTAACTTATACGCCACCTCCGCCATCCCGAGAATAGGAACCACATCATCCAATTCATGTGATTTGGGATCCTTTCAAACCGGTATAGAAAAAGAAAAAAGCTGCATTGTCCAAATTTTTTAAGGATAAAAAAAGTAAATTGTCTACGGTCGACAGTTTTAATAAGATAAGTAAAGAAGTTTATAATTCATTCTTGGCCAGTGGAGGGTGGTTGAATAATGATATAAGTATAGTTTTAATTAAGTAAGTTGTAACTACTTTGTATGGGCGAAACCCAAAATTCACTATTATGATTGTTTTGTAGGGAATGAATGTTGTCCTGTATTTCATTAGAAAGAGGATCGATGGTAGCTCTGGACTATTTCCATCGAACGTGATCATAACCGATTGCTTCTTTTGGGTACATTTAATGTATATATTTTCAATTAACAAAATACAATAATTGTGTACACACTAACACAATATATTTGTTTGGGTCTGTGAATAATAGACCTCAATGCAAGGGCGTTATAACAAGCACGTGGTTCGGGATCAACATGTTGATGAGGATATGGAGCAATTTGAGCAAAAATTGATTGGGAGAGTGAGATGAATGATATGCCTTTTAGTGAGTATTATGCGGGAAAAATGCCGCTCAGATCATCATCTTGGGCACACAAGGACATTGTGAGTATTAACCATTTTATATTTTTCAATGTTATTGTAACTAATTGTAACTAATTTTACTTACAAATTTTAGTTTATCCAAATTGGTGTAGGTATATATCCTAGTGAATAACAATGGTGCGCATTGGTTAACAGCGAATGTTGATATTCCTAGCCGGCATATTATCCTATACGACTCGGCAATTAAAATGACGCCTAAGTTATGGTTTCAAATAAAGAATGCAAGACCATTGGTGGTGTTGTTCCTGTATTTGCTGATGGTCAACGAATACTACACTCATCATCCGGATCAAACGCTAGACTTAACTCCATTCAGAATGACCCGGGAAAAGGATTCCTCACTCCCACAGCAAATAAGCGAGTAATTTCTTCAATACTCATTTACACATTTTTTAGGGTATCAATGCATCTTATTATTTATTTAACCAATTCCAATGTGTTTTTTCAGTGGTGATTGCGGTGTTTATGCATTAAAGTATATAGAATACCTCATTGCTGGAAGGCCATTTGACTTCAACAGCAGTCACATTGGAGAAATATGTTGTGGAGATTTTTCACAATAAGATGTAAAGTACCTATTAGTTTGGTCAATATTGTAATAAATATCAATTTATTAATGGTAAAAAAATGCCAGTTGATTCATTTATTAACTTCAAAATTGTAAGTAAACAAATGTACCAGACCAACAATTTCAAAATAACTTGTTAAAAACAAAGTCAAACGAAATCCTCGACTAAATTCCGAGGCACTCGGCAAAGTGGCCGAGTGAAATTCCAGCAAGTCAGTAACTTGGTGGAATTTCACTCACTCTCTCACATTTCCAAGTAGTTCTTTACAAAGGCACACTCGACTGATATGCCGAGGCACTCAGCATAGTGGCTGAGTAAAATTCCACCAAGCTACTGACTTGCTGGAATTTCACTCGGTCACTTTGTCGAATACGCTGAGGATTTCGTTTGACATAGGGATTTTTTTTTTTTTTTACGAAATTTTGGTTTAACTTACAACCCAATTAATACAATACCACAATAAAATGAATATCTATAATGGCATATTACCAGTGCATGTTTGTCGGTTGTGACCAACCGCTTACTACATTTACGATGTGGTCGGTCTTCTCCTCTGGACAAAATCCTTCGAGTCCTAGGTCTTCCGGGAGCACGTCTAACTATTGGAGGGGAGACAATCCGATCAATTACAGCCGGCGATATATGCCAGAAACGTCTATCATCTAGAGAATATATAGTCATTGTGTAGCATTCCCTCCATGAAGAAACACTGTAATATTCAGAACAAAAGCTGTAGGGCGTCAAATTTCTAAATTGACACGCAGCAATTGCACATATATATAGATACCCATCCATTTGAAACTGCCGACACGAGCATGTTTTAGCTTCCAAGTTAACTGTGGTAACGAATTCAAAAGTACAAACTTCAAATTCATACAAACTTAAAGAGATTACAGTGAATCTCGACATTCGTTTAGCCTCTTTGTTAATATCTTTTCAAGCCATGGAGTAACCAGTGTGAAGGCAGCTGCAGATTCATTTCGACGCTCATAAAACCAATTTTGCAATAAAGACCTTATTGCCTCGAGTAGAGGTACAAGCGGAAGTGACCTAGCATCTCTTAAGACTGCATTCATACACTCAGCTATATTGGTTGTCATTATGCTGTACCTATTGCCCTAGAAAAAAGCTCTTGCCCACTTATCAGGACTAGCTTCCATGACATATTGATATGCTCGTATATTAATGGTCTCTAGCTTTCGCATTTGTAGCTCAAAGTCAACAGGCAAATAAGCTTTAGCTGCTTGATAAAAGCCATATGGACATGTTTGTTTCTTCCAAAATACAGTTTCACATTGCAGTTTAGATGATACATGCAATTTCCATGATAAACATTAGGATATACCAGGGCAATAGCCCTTTCCAAACCTTTATGTCTATTGGTAATAAATATTAAATCATTAACCTCACCATAGGCCTCCTTGAACTTTTTAAAGAACCAAGTGTATGATGTTTCATTCTTAGTATCCACAATACCAAAGGCTAGAGGATATATCTGCTCATTTTCATCGAAGCATGATGCAATAATTAAAGTACCCTTGTATTTTCCTTCTAGATGGGTCCCATCCAAAGCTACAATAGGCCTAACCTTATGAAACCAGACAATACTTTGGCCTAAGGCCATGAATAAATATTGGAAACAGCTGTCATCATCCATCTTAATATGAGTTATGGTATCTGGATTCTTTGCCTTCAACATTGAACACCACAGAGCAATGTTTGTTTTGACTCCTCAGGGGTGCCTCTGATACTATTTAATGCATTTTCTCTTGCTCTCCATTATACGGATCCTAGCTCATTGGCAACATCCAGTACAATCTCTTTTGGTCTATATTGGCGACTAATAACTTGGTACTTAGATCTAATATGATTCATTATATATTTGCTGCTTGCTTGGCGATGATCTGGTTGACATTGCTCGAGTCGGCTGCAACTGTGATCTTTAAAGACTACCTTTATAGTCCACAACTCTACATTAAGGACCCTAATGGCACGTACCCAACATGTACAATTGTCGGAGGTACATCCTACCTCGAACCTTTGTGAACAAGACTTCATGACCTTAAATTGAAAAATTTCCTTCATTGCATACATGGCCAACTTGCGTTGCAACTCTTTCTTGTTGGCGTATATTTGACCAACCGCAGGTGCATCACTTGTAGATAGTGAATAATCATTACTTGAACTCGATTCAATTATTGATGATGAAGGATGGCTGACAAATTGAGATGCACTTACCCTTTCACTTACTCTTGTTGTTTGCGAATTACTTTCATTACGAATAGGTGGAATAGAATACTATCCATCCTATACTGATCCGATACAAAATAAGCATCACAATTTGCTTTAATTAAAACTTCAAATGTACCATTGACTTCGATATCATCACCCCTCATACTATCATTATCCAATTCGATATCATCATCCAGTGCAATATCATCTTCTTGCATTACTACGTTCGTATCATCATCACACTCTAAATCATAATTGTAAAGGTTATACAACCTATCATATTCATCTATTGTGGGCAACACATGATCAGCCACTGTAATGTCTTCCTCATTGTTCAAATTAAATGCAATATTTTCCTCAATTTCATTATGTGGGATTGAATAATCTTCATTTCCAATTCAACTGCCATTAACATTCACATCCACTATAGGTCTCAACGTTGAAAGTCTATTGCTCCCACTCCGAGAGGTAAATGGAATCACAAGATCGGAATCTCTTTCTCCAACTGTTGCTATCTTTTGTAACGGAGGAGTATCTTGTAATGCCTCAACCTCAATAAATAGTGGAGATTTATGCATTGTATTCACACAAAAATGCTCTTTAAAGAAACACTTCACATCTGCATCATTTTCAATCTCAATGGGATCCAATTTATAATATGATCGAACTATAAACTTCATTTTTATGCGAAATTGGTTAGGAAACTTGTTGTTTCATATGTCATTTCTAATAACTCATTATATGTGCAGTTCGTGTGTATGAGCCTTGCTTTTGTCCTCCCATTCACATAAGTTCAATTTCTTTCGGCATCCATCTCAAACCTTCCATCACAGTAAATCACAACTATAACTGTTTCTTGCATCAACAACCTACAAATACAAAATTATATAGTTTACATTTTTGTTTCAACCTTGATTTTATGAAATCAAAAAATAATTCTTGCTCAGAAAGTTGCCCTGGGCAAATTGGCATAGGAACTCGGCATGCCATCTTAAGCCCTAGACCAATCAGCCGAGAAAAGCATAAAATTGTATTTCTCGGCAAATTGGCATAGGGACTCAGCAGGCCTGCCGAGTCCATAGTCCAACCTGCTTAGGAAGACCATTATATGCTTTCTAGGGTGATTGGCCTAGGGCCTAGGCAGGCCTGCCGAGTCCCTATGCCAATTTGTCGAGGAAGGCACCACCAAAGCCAATGGATGCACCATTGGCAGGTTAGCTGAGGCCCTATGCCAACTTGCCGAGGATGCATCCCCACCAGTACAATTTTTTCCAGATCTTGTCATATTTTTTTTCCAAAAACTCATGCATTCCAAACACAATACATCAAAACCACAAAATCAAAAGCAAGTACATATACTTATTACTTATTACCTTCCTCAAGCATATTAACGCAAACATAACAAAGTATGCAACTGTAAATTACGAATTTGTTATTACTTTTTTTTACAGCTGATGAGATTTAATAGGAAAAAAGGAAAAACAAAGAAGTCTCTGAAGAAAAAATAAATCAATAAGGAATAAGGAACAAATTACCGAGGTAGACAGAAGAAGGAAGAAGAAGACTAAATTTTTAAAGGAAACCCACAATTTAACGTACACAGATGGAAAAACAAAGTGTCAATGAATTAATGTAGAATCAATTTTTGTATACAAAAGAGTTAATAAAGGACAAATTCGGTATATTATCTAGATTTTACAAAAAATATGGATTGGTGGATATTTTTTTAAATACTATTATTTTAGTGATCATTTTACCTAAAAATCCAATAAAAAATAGATGCAAGCTCACTTACACGCAGGATACATGCATTACATGTGTCTATCATGAAAATTAGGTATTAAAAGTATTAGGAATATTGTTCGATTTGTATAGTAATGTTTAAATAATTGCTCAGGGGAAAAGAAAACATAAAGAAAAAAAAATTGAAGACTGTTGCGAGATCTGTGTAATGATTTGCACTCTTTCTTTCCATTTTCATTTTTTTAATAGTTAAAAATGTAAAATAAAATTTCTAAATATTATATAAATTTGGTATATGATGTGAAAGGGACGCCCAATTTGCTTATCGGAAGACTGATTTGGCCTTGGGCCTACTTGGATTCCCACAACACCAAAACGGCGTAGTTTTAGGTAGCCGATTGGAACTTGGAACTGGTTCAGCGTTAGGGTTTCGAGAACACGCAATTCAGGTGCCCATCAATTAAGGGTTTGCAGTGTTCGATTCATTCCCTAGACTCGCGAACCAGCTGCAGTAGCTGAAGGCAGAGCTCGCCATGGCGACAAGTGAGTGCTTCTGCATCTCATGCATCATAAATTCATTTAGTTTTAACCTAATTCACTGTTGGAATTGCTAGTTAAGTTGCCCATTTCTGCCTGTTGGCTTTTTTTGGGGTGTAATCGTTTTCGCAGTGATGGAGCACTGCAGATAGGAACGCCGACTGTGATTGTCGTGGCGTAAATGCATTCGAAGCGATCCGGACAGGGCGATGGGCCGGTACGGACCAGCGATAGGCTTAGGAGGAGGCCCAAGATTTACGGACGCGCCTACTTGTATTACACTCCCACCATCATCCGCAATAGGAAGCGTAAGACCAAGACCAGGACTGCTGCCTCACGTATTGCCCAGATGCTCGCTCCAGGGGCTCGCCCTCCGCGAGCCAGCTCCAACAACAACAACGTGAGCACTTTTTTTTTTTTTTTTTTGACATGTTTGGCTTTTATTGTGAGCTTTTGGGATTATATTCGATTAAGATTTGTACAAGTTAGATTGGTTCATTGAAATGTGTTGAAGATTGGTTTATTGAAATGTGTTGAAGATTGGTTTATTGAAATGTGTTGAAGATTGGTTTATTGAAATGTGTTGAAGACTGAGATGACAAATCTTAGAATTGTTTTTTTCCAAATACATGATGCATTGCAGAGTGAGATGTTCGCTAATGGTGCATTGTTTTTTGTTTTATTTTTGTTTCTTTTATATGAAAGATTCTGGTTGGAGCTGCTATTTTATTTGTTTATGCTTTTTATCTTTCATTTAGTGAAGCTATAGTTGATGAGTTTTTATTTATTTATTTATTTTTTATATTTGTTTAGGTTTTCATTCAATATTTCCAATGAGATGTATACCAGCTACTGTGCCTATTTTTTAATTTTAGGAGATGAAGAAAAGTTCATTAGTCTTGTTCAGTTGCTATAAAATTTTGGTTTAAATTTTGGTCTAATTATTAAGATCTCTAAAGGGTGTGCTTCTGTGGATGCTCTGTTGAAGCCTTTTGACTGATGAAATATCTTTGTATCCAATATCCATTAGGGTAAATCCTTGATCTCAGTTTGGTTTGGATCCAGAGGTAGGAAAATTGAGTTAGTAATTGGATGGTTGGTAGAGAGCACGCTTATCTAGGGGAGGGAGACTTGATTTGGTAGAAATTTTATTTTTAATATTTCAAATGTAGTTTGTACGAAGGTGTAAAAGTGATTAGGAGTTTCTTGTAGGAGGATAGTGGGGAAGGTTTTTAGGATTATTTGTCCTGGGAGATGTCATCAAGTCCAAAACTAAATCTGGTTTGGGGTGGGAAACCTTGAGAAAGGAATATATCTTCGTTATGGAAGTTGTTATAGATATTTCCTGTATTAAAATCCCTTATGACTATTCATTTTTAGAATGGTCTTCATTTGACTGGAAATTTTATAGAATTACATGGAAATTTATATCACAGGGGTATCCTTGCTTATTGCCTACTAAATTAATTGTGGGAAGGGATAATCTAGTAAAGTACAGAAGGATGGTTGGAGGGGGGAGCAATAATTGTCATCCGTGTTCCAAGTCTATATTAGTTGTCCCTATCCAAAATGCCATGAATCTTTCCATTGCCTTGTTTGATGACGGTTCTTGAACTCTATTATTTCGAATTTTAATTTCTATAGAAATGTGAATGTTTAGGAGACCATATACCTGTGAATGATGAGGAGATCATGTGCCTCTGTTCTCTTTTTGATGTATTGGATAGGGTAGTTCTTAAACCTACAATTCCTGATAATAGAGTTTGGACTTTGTATTCTTATACATTATACTCTTCTAAGTATTTTTTTAATTTCTGTTATTGATGATTATTCATCTCTGTTATTTGAACCATCCTAGGTCATTTGCAAAGCTGTTGTTCTTCAAAGATACATGTATGTGATGGGCTACAGTTTATGTAAAGATTAGTATGTGACTTGTTGCAAAGAACTATGTATTTGTTTCCCAATTGGTGTACTGTGTTGAACTGGCAGCAAATTCATTCACTTGTTTCTTTATTATGAAGTGCTGCTCTACTGTTGTTTAGATTATTAAAAATCTCGATGTGTTTGGGTGTTTCTGGAGTGTTGCCATTGATTGTTGACACACCTGCCAACCCACTCACACACATTTGAAAAACAAAGAAGGTGATTTGGAGACTCTTTTCTGGGTTATATTTGGTTAGATTATAGTGGAAATCCAAGAATCATAAAAAATTAATCATCAAGATTTGGTGTTTCTATAGGATCATCTGAAAGTTGCTTTTACGAACATCCAGTTCAGAAAGTTTCAAGGATATACACATATATATAAAGATATACATGTGTTTGTGTGTATATATATATATATATATATATATATGGATAGGTATGCTTTTCTTAGGTTGGGAAATGTCTTTTACTAAGGTTAGTGTATTTTGTTTCTTGTTTTTTGAATATTTCTCATTTTCTTGATATTGTGTAGTATATTTGTTATTAATAAAAGTTTATGTTTCTTGTTAAACAATCTGTGGAACTTTCTGTTTCTTTACTTACTCTTACTGATGTCTATTTTCCTCGGAGATGCTTTTGGGTAGATCAGAAAGTTTTTCAATCATGCTATAACTGTCTTCAACCAAGTGTGAAATACATTCCCTTTTCTTTTCTTCATTTGAAACTGCTTTGATCAAAGCTTTAACTCTCTTTTTCTCAGTTACATTGAGCAATTGAGATTTTGATACATGCTGTGCTGCTTTTTTTTTTTTTTTTTTTCAGGCAGGTGGATCCAACCTTCGACGTTCTACCAGAAAGCGCAGGGCTTCTGTAAATCTTGAAGATTATACAGACAGTTCTGGTTATGAGGATGAAGACATAATGGTGAGGTTTTATTCTCTCCCAGCATGCCTTTTTAATGGAGGTCAGTTATTAGTTTAGTTTTGATGAGCTCGAAGCTTCAAAAACTGTTAAAGTAAAGTGAAAGCTAATTTTTGCTTGTACTAATGCTGGATGATTTGTTTCAGAGGCCCGCATATCGATCTTCAAGGAATCAGATTGATAATAATGTGAGTCAGGATGAGTTATTGTCTCCAAAGCGTAAAAGGATTGTGGAGGATAAAACAACTCCACGACGTGAAGGATTGCGACCTCGTCGTTCCAAGGTACCTGTCAGAGAACAATTGAATTTGGAATTTGAAGATGAGCAAGAAACTTCAGAAGAGAAGGTTGGCGAAGATGAAACTGAAAATGGAAATGATATTGAAGACAATGATCCGGATGATGGTCAAAATGACGGTGAGGCTGAGGATGAGGGCGATGGCGATGGCGATGATGATGGAGAGGAAGATGGTGATGATGAAGAGTGTGAGGAAGAACAGGATGGAAGAAGGCGATATGACCTTCGAAATCGTGCAGAAGTCCGCAGGCTCTCTATGGAAGAAGGAAAGCCAAGACCAAGATCACCTCGAAGAGTGCTGCATCAAGGAATGGGGACTAAGGTCAGTAGGGATGTAAGGAAGGGTGGATCACGAGTTCATAAACGCCATCGGATTACACGAACTGAAGATTCTGATGACTCTCTTCTAGTGGATGAACTGGATCAAGGCCCTGCAATTCCCTGGGGGCGTGGTGGTAGCAGATCTGGACCACCATGGCTCTTTGGGGGACTAGACATGCATGGGACAGCAACATGGGGGCTGAATGTTGCTGCATCAGGTTGGGGTCATCAGGGTGATGCTTTTGCGGCCTTAACTTCTGGAATTCAAACTGCTGGGCCTAGCTCAAAGGGAGGGGCAGATATTCAACCTTTACAGGTTGATGAGACTGTGAGTTTTAATGACATAGGTGGGCTTTCTGAGTATATTGATGCTTTGAAGGAAATGGTTTTCTTTCCCTTACTGTATCCAGATTTCTTTGCAAGCTATCATATAACTCCTCCGAGGGGGGTATTGTTATGTGGTCCTCCTGGTACTGGGAAAACATTGATTGCCAGGGCATTAGCTTGTGCTGCATCAAAGGCTGGCCAGAAAGTGAGTTTTTACATGCGTAAGGGTGCAGATGTGCTTAGCAAATGGGTGGGTGAGGCTGAACGACAATTGAAGCTACTTTTTGAGGAAGCACAAAGGAACCAGCCTTCTATCATCTTTTTTGATGAAATAGATGGACTTGCACCTGTGAGATCCAGCAAACAAGAGCAAATTCACAACTCCATTGTATCCACGTTGCTTGCATTGATGGATGGTCTTGATTCTCGCGGGCAAGTAGTTTTGATTGGAGCAACCAATCGAATTGATGCCATCGATGGAGCCTTGCGCCGACCTGGTCGATTTGATCGTGAATTTAACTTTCCTTTGCCTGGTTGTGAGGCTCGTGCTGAAATATTAGATATTCATACTCGTAAATGGAAGCATCCTCCTTCTAAGGATCTGAGATTGGAACTCGCAGCCAGTTGTGTTGGATATTGTGGTGCAGATTTGAAGGCCTTGTGTACTGAAGCTGCTATTCGTGCATTCCGTGAAAAGTATCCTCAAGTTTATACAAGTGATGACAAATTTCTAATAGATGTTGATTTAGTAAAGGTTGAAAAATATCACTTTGTTCAAGCCATGTCAACCATTACTCCTGCTGCTCATAGAGGCGCTGTTGTGCACTCCAGGCCATTGTCTTTAGTAGTTGCACCCTGTCTGCAAAGTCATCTTCGTGAAGCCATGAATTATATATCGGATATTTTCCGTCCCCTTTCAGTGTCATCAGAGTTGACAAAGCTTTCCATGCTATCCTATGGTTCAGCAATTCCTCTTGTATATAGGCCTCGGCTTCTTTTGTGTGGTGGTGAAGGTTCTGGACTGGTAAATATTTTTGAACCTCTTGATATTGACAAGTTTATTTTTGAAATCACAAACTAAATGTACTTACTGCTTTAGTTTAACAGGATCACCTTGGACCTGCAATTTTACATGAACTAGAGAAATTCCCTGTTCATTCTCTAGGACTTTCATCACTACTTTCTGATCCTAGTGCAAAGACAGCAGAGGAGGCTTTAGTACATATATTTGGTGAAGCAAGAAGAACGACACCATCTATACTTTATTTGCCTCAGTTCAATCTTTGGTGGGAGACAGTGAGTTCATACTTTCAGTTCATAACTTTATAAATCTATGTTAATTAAACTTGTATACTCAGACTGTAGTTATCCTTGATATGCTGCAAATATCTGCATCACTATTGTGCCACCTCTCAATGGAAGTAATATTGCAGGCACATGAGCAGCTAAGGGCTGTTCTTATGAGTTTGTTAGAAGAATTGCCATCAGATTTACCCATATTATTACTAGGGACGTCCTCAGAGCCACTTTCTGAAATTGATGCTATGGCTTCGTCAATTTTCCCTCACGGTTCTGTGTATGTTTCTTTTCTAAAATACCAATAAATTTTAATTTTAATTTTTAAATTCTATCTGTGTCTCTAATTCGTCTGATGTATGTTTATCTTAACCAATTTGGTTTTCCACCCAAATTGAGAGGAAACGAACAGAAAGGAAAAGGGTTTCATGAAACTTTTTAAAATTCCAAAACTACCCTTATTAATTTATTGTATGAGACATTTTGTGGAGGGTATTTTTGTAAACAACATAAACTGCATTAATTATCTTTTCACTTTTGTTTACTATCCTTTCCTTTCCATTAATAATCATCCAAACAACAATTATTATAAATACTATCATTTCCTTTTCTTCCTTTCTTTTCCACGTTAAACTTGCCCTTTCTTTTCCATTCCCTTGTTCAATCCAAACATAGTCTAAATCTGAAGCTGTTTTACTAGTACTCCTGATTAATTAACTTAGTATCTGTGAAATTTTTCCTTTTATGGAACTTGTCTTCTATAGGATTTCCATTTAAAGGGCTTTATTATTGTTAATTTTAATGCCTATAAATTTTCTGTTACCCTTTGTTGTCAGCTACCAGGTAGGAGAACTGTCTACTGAAGATAGATCTTTGTTTTTTGACCGATTAATTGAAGCTGCTATGTCAGTCGTTCTGGAGGGTGTGACAAATAAATCCCAGGAATCAACATCGGTTCCTGAACTCCCCAAAGCTCCAAAAGTTGCAAGTGGTCCAAAGGCCTCTGAGTTAAAAGCCAAGGTAGATGCAGAGCAGCATGCTCTTCGCCGAATGCGGATGTGCCTCAGAGATATTTGCAACCGGTTAGATATAAATTAATCCCTTTTATAATGATTGGTATATTATTCCTTTCAGCCCATTTTATTCCCTGGAATAAGTAATCCTATTCTGTCAGGAAGAGCCTTTTCCATGTGCCAAATGTACCCTTAGTTTAGCTGCATTTTTTCATAGATTAAGCAGTGAGAATTTAATGTCAACACTCCACACAATTCTGCACATAGGTTTGAAAATGTGTTGTTTCTCTGCTGCAGGATTTTATATGATAAACGGTTTAGTGTCTTCCACTATCCTGTCTCGGATGAGGATGCTCCAAACTACCGTTCAATTATCCAGAACCCTATGGATATGGCTACTTTGCTGCATCATGTTGACTCTGGACAGTATATTACATGTTCAGCATTCCTGCAAGATGTTGATCTCATAGTTTCTAATGCAAAGGTGTGTGTTTCTTTCTGTAGTTTTAGGCTTTTTGTTCTGTATTTTGGATGAATGCTTTATGATAATATTCATGATTTTCCTTTTGAGTCTTATTCCTTTCTATCACAAGCTCATTTTGAAAAATAGCCTCAAGTATTGAATATTTAAAGTTCTGATGTAGGAACAGAGGACTTTAACCTTTTTTGCATGACATATTTATCTAAATTCTTTGATTTTCTCAGTGCTATGTTGAGCAATGCTGTAATTTTATGTATTTTTCCTGTCTGGGACTCAGGTTTATAATGGAGATGACTACAATGGTGCTAGGATAGTTAGCAGAGCTTTTGAGCTTCGAGATGCAGTAAGTAAATCCTTTGGTTCAGTTATCTTTTGGTGATATGGATTGTCACAATTCAGACTGGCATTTCCTCCACAGGTTCATGGAATGCTGTCACAAATGGACCCTGCACTGGTAGCATACTGTGATAAAATTGCAGCAGAGGGCGGTCCGATGCAAATGCCTGATGATTTAGGAGGACCTACTTTCCCTTCAGCACCTGTTGTGCAGCTTGGAACTGTTACTAGAGTAAGTGCTCGACTTCGCAATGTCCAGCCAGATGTGAATCTTGACCAGAGCTATGAGGCACTAAAACGACCAAAAAAGAATGTTGATGCTGCACATACAGGTATTCAGGCCTTTTATTATTTAACTAGGAAGTTGATAAGGTACATTTTAATGGTTCTGCTGTCTGGGTTTGCAGTCAAACAAACAGGCACATTCACTTACAGGATGACCAAAGATGAGAAGTACAATTTATGGGTTACAAATACATTTGTTAGAGAGAATTTATGCACTTGTTGAAACTCAACTGGTTTACTAAACTTGTATTGTATTGTTGGACAAAAAATCTAGTATATTTTCCGTGTGGCTGTTTAGAAGTTATTGTGGGAAAACACAGTTTCTAAGTTCTATTAACTGTCTAGTTTGAATTTGTCAAAACCATTCTTTGAGCTGGTTAGTATGTGAATGAGTTCAGTATATGATCCTCTGTTTTTCTTATAATTTTAATGATGATTATGAAGTATATTTCTGATTTATTAAAGTTAATTTGTGAAATCAGCCTCAATTACAGAAGAGAAGTTGCGACATCAAGATCCAGTAGTATTGAAGACTTCTCTGGAATCTGAGGCAAATGAGGCAAATCCTGAAACCCTTGAAACCCCTTCAGCTGATGGCCCAGAACACGATACTTCTGGAGAAGTCTCTGATCATACTGATGGGAATGGATCCCATGATGTTACTATGTCAGATAATGAGATGACAAATCAAGTGGAGTCTGTCAAGCGACAATTTGTCGACCGATCTGAAAATTACAACATTCCACAGCTTGAGAGACTTTACACGCGAGTTATGAAGGGCATTTTGGAATCAAAGATGGGGAATGGAAGATGATCCAAGGGCATCAATTTTGAAATATTTGTCAAACTTCGCGGAGGATGAAACAAATTTCTGATAGCGGATGTCTGTTTTTTCTTCTATACCCAATCCTTATCCTTTTTAATTCACTAGATAGTTTATGTAAATTCGGAATCATCTTTGAATGCAAATTTATTGAGTGATAGCACTCTCTTTTTCCTCATTTAATTGTACTTTGTATAAGATGAACAGCAGCGTCTCGGTGGCCTCAAAAGAATCAAATGAAGCACATGAACTGGTGGGAAAATTGTGAAAAATTGCACATAATATTAGTCCTAAATTCATGTGTACTTTTGTTTGTAGGGATACTAAGAGCTCTACATCTTTGCATAAATTCACTGGACTTACAATGTGAAAAGCCATGGATAGGTAAAGTCCTTCGTAGTTGTTCTAGCTATTTAATCTTTCGATCCGGGTGCTGAATCTAATACTTTTGCTTAGGGAAAAAAATGTATTGGGCTGGCTATAATGTTTTTAGTGGTAAGGGTGAAGACTGAAGTGAGCTTCATGTCCTAAACGGAGTTAAAATGTTTTGTTTTCTACAGGGAGCTAATGGCTTATTCTATTGAATAATAAACACTGGGTGAATGTCGTTTATACACAATATGTTGAAGAACAGCATTAACATTATTCTCTTGTGATCTGTTTGGTGATTCAACAATTATTTAAAGGGTTTTTCAACGGCATGTCCGGGTCCAATGATATTTTAATTTTTTTAACTTATTTAATTTATAATTATCGGCAACTAATTTATTTGGTCCGTCTCTTCCGCTTCATCTTTGCCTTCCTCTTATTCCTACAGCTCTATATATATAATTCTAAATCTTCCTTTTATATCCCCTTAAATTTGTAACCAATTGATGTGTAATTTTACAATTCATTCAATTTGGAGAAGTTTTTTTTTTCTTCTCCTTTTAATGGAAATTTAGAACTACAGTTCCTCTTCTTCTTATTCTCTCTTGCCAAGTTTTTTTTTTTTTTTAATTCAACAATTATATGACAATCAAAGTTCACAACAAATACAAATAAATGAGCTAGTTAGTTTCATTGGTAGAGGTTTTCTCTCTATTAATGGAACTTGTCAGTCTGATTTTACTTTATAATATTATCCCTTTACTTCATCATGCATTGCCAAAGTTATTTCGTCATACTTACCAAATCTAGAGGTTCACTACATATGTAGATAAATTTTTTTGAACATTTTCATAGGGAGAGTTTCTCTTTCTACGACACTGGTCAATCTGTTTTTGTTGCATAAAGTTGTGTGATATCAGCATTACGACACTAGCAAAGTGGTTCGTCCAACTTCGTAATTAGCGAAGTTTAAAATTTTATACAACTTATATACTTTGTCCCACTTCAACACTAGCAAACTAGTTCGTCAACTAATTAAGTTTGAAATTTCATGTAAAATATATACCTGTGTTAATACTCGGCATTAGCTAACTAGTTTGTCATTAGAGAAATGTATACTAAGTGTAAAATATATACTTTATCGGTGACAGTTTTTAGTCACTCACGAAGTGTTCATTGATTGTAATTTTTAATATATATACTAAATTATCCACCAATTTAACCAAAAGTATCTAAAATATAATTTGCCAACTCTAAAATAAGAACAAAAAGGAAGAAAAAAATTAAAAAAATAGCGATGAATAAGAGAACGAAGAAGAATAAACGAAAAAAAAAATATTTCTACCAAGGGTATTTATGATTTTTCATTACAATATTGGGCTGAAATATTAATTCTACCAAAAGCTGATCCAAAAAATTCTATACACTTTCCGAAGTGACATAGCATCGAATTACCCTTATTCAAAAGCTAAAATTCTCATGAAGTATTGAGGCTATTGGCACAGTTTGATAGCAAAAGATCCTTTCTCACAAAATGATAGTCTCTAAGACGTCCAATATTTGTTTTTCTGGACTTTTGGCCCAACAATGCTTTCTATAATAAGTTGCAATTTCACAGTTAATTTTGAAAGATATTAGGAGATGGAAACCTACATTAGATAACGCCCTTGTATTAGGGTCCACTCATGCATTAATATTATACTAAGTGGATTGTAAAATTATACAATTTATATTTATTTTCTCATATATTTAATATCATACTAAATGAATTTTAAAATTACATAATTTGTGCTGGTCTATCTATGCATTAATATCATATCAAATGGACTGTAAAATTGTATAATTTGTACTGGCTCACTCATGTGCTAATATCATACAAAATAGACCGTAAAAATGCACAATTTGTGTTAAATCGCAGCACTATTTTATCCAATGACAGTTTTTATTGAAGTTGTCATTTGTAATTACAAAATAATAAGGAAGATGCTAGATAGCAAATTTTGAAATCTCAATGCATCCTAAATGATATGATTAGTGCCATGTCAACAATTTTTTTTAAAAAAATGCATTTTGAAATTTTCCAACTCAACCTACTTAAATAATATTTGAATTTTTACACTAAATTCTATTTAGAAAAAGTAAACCTTAAATGTTAATGCTAATAAATTACTTCCACTTCACCATCTAGCCCACTAGTTAAACGATAAATATTATTATTATTATTATTAGGAGCTAGAAATTTTTTAAAAATAATTTGTTAATATGACATTTACCATGTCCTTTAAACGCATTTGCAATTCCCCACATTTTCCAGATGAAAATAATAATAACAATCAAATAAAATTTAAACAAAGTCTAATTCTGTTCAAGCCTAATTTTTTTTGAGTCCGAAAAAGTTTATGATTTTTTTGCCTTCAAGCTTGTAAACTTACTTATGTATCTTTTAAAGGAAAAGCCAAGCATATAAATTTTTTTTATTAAAAAAAAAAAGATTACATAAACTAAAATAAAATCTTTAATAAAAAGATTTAAAAAAAGAAAGTAAAATCAAATCAAGTCAAATGTACAAAACGTCAATACACAAGCACTTAACATTGAGCTTTTTGCTGGTTCCCATCAATTCTTCTACAGTCGGTTAAAAACAACTGAGTTGCAATGCGCTTGATCTACAACTCAGCTTCATTAAGATAGCTCAGTAAATTGTTGCTTAATTTCTTTCAATAGAATTACTGTTCTCTTTCATCATATAACATACTCAAGCCTAGAAAACAATTCTGGATAAATTTAATATACGAATATATCATACAATAATTAACCAAAGCAAGTAGACAAGTTGATTGGAGAAGCAGTCTAGCAAGTCCCACCGCAACATTGTGCTTTCGTGTTGAAGCCTCAATATTTTCATATTTTGCACCCAAACCTAGGAGGCTACTTCTTTCCATTTGTGATCTATACATTTCCTTTCCTTTGTTTTACCATTTTCAGTAAAATTAGTATTTAAGTTTCAGATTGTCCTCACAAGGCAATCATAATGTCATGCTTATCTTTGAGCCTATCATGCTATTTCTTTGTAGTTTCAACTAAAAAAGCCTAAAACTACTGGGGTTGACCTACCATACGACGCAGTTTCACCAATACTTGTGCAGCGGCTGATTCTCTAGCTTCATGAGGAGAAGAATGCAAGTTACCTTTGGTTGAGAGCTTGAAATCTGCCCCTTTGACTGTTACACTAGCTCGGAATCCACCTTAACAAAGCAAAAACAGAAAGTTAGTTCTGAATTTAAGAGATATAACACCAGAAAATTCCCACACAGCATTTCTTAAAGGCTAATTATAGCAACATTTTCCCTCCAAAATCTCTCCACAAATCGAAATCGAGGGGAATAGTAGGTGGTGTACACATGAAGGAGCCAATAACTTTATTAAATATGTACAAAAAGCATCAGGAGGATTTGGATATGTATTGTTCACGGAGAAACTTATAAGCTGAGGCTGAGATTGAATAAAGACAATTATCCCTTCTATGAACAATTACGGCGATAAGTAATGCATTAAGCAAGTAAATGTATTTCTTCTACTTTCACATTGCAGGCAATATATGGCTGATCTCCTACCTTCTGCTGGGAATGCACGGTAACTTGGTATCACCCAGTTGTTTTCATAACACACACCATCTAATTCCTGCCAAAGAAATAATGTTTTAGAACAGAATCTAATGCTAACTTTATTGCAAAGGCTGACTGAATCAAGTAGTGGCTTAAATTACTCAGTAATCACCAATGATCAGTGTTCTAGAAGGCACGAAAATGCTGGGCCTAAGTGTGAACGTGGGGGAAAAGCTGCAGTGGCAATGCTTGAGTTTAAGCATAAAGCTTAAAGGCACTCATAACATATATTTTGACATGTTTGGTGGGTATTGCCGCATATGCTTTGACATGCTCTGTGGAAGGAATTATTAACTCTACTATGACTACGAGTAAATGGATGCTCACAGTAGAAATTCTATACCATACCCATGAAGCCACAACCAAATTTTCTCTAAAATGAAAGGAAAATCTGACTCTTCAAGCGCCATAGAGAGCATTTGGATAGCAGAGTTGTTAACATGAAATTTCCAATTATTATATTGATAAGAGTTCCACATTCATGAAGACTATGCAAGGAATGAAAGAACAAAAACATATAGCAGAACTTGCCTGGCATGCATTTTGTATGTTGGGGATGGCCTCTGACAATCTCTTCCTCTTGATGCATTGAGGATTGCACTGGTCCTCAAGTTGATATGTCCTTTCCTGGGCAGAACTTAGCCATACATCATTACAACCTTCAATAACAGAATCTATCTTCAATGCCAAGTTATCTTCACCATTATCTATTTAGGACAAGAACAAATGGTATAAGATTAGGTTATTTATGTTTACAAGCCCCTACAAGCACCGGCTTGTGGAAACAATTTCTTGTAAACTCAAATTTGCAATAAACATATATACAAAGCATTTACAAACCAGGAAGAACAATCACTTAAACAATGTGACATACACCTAAATTAAGAAATCCCATTCCTTTTCTCATTCCTCTCAAACAGATTAAATTTTGTTAATTTCCAATAAAAAATCTTAAAACAAACTAATATAAGATTACAATGGAATCTGGTACTTCTATTGCAAATCTAATTCCTAATAAAAATTACTTAATGGCATTGGCCTCATTCTCATTTCATTCCTATATCAAAAATTTTAATAGAGGCCTCAATCCCATTTATTGTTATTCAAATTTTTCATTCCCTTTCCGAAGTAGTACATATGACTCATATGAAATGAACTATTAGCACTGATTTTACAAACAAATCTGCTTATGGAAATACAGCAACCACCAAATTTTAATTTGTAAGTACTTGTCACTTTACCTTTTTCTAAATTCCTTTGTAAATCTTGTAGTGATCATTCCACAACTTTCTCACTATTCATTATCTGCAATTTAGTTCATTTATCACTCAAAATATGCTATATTGTAATACCTATAATTAAATTTTTTAATCAGCTGCCACTCAACTCTAACAACATGAATTGCATTGCAGAACTTGCAAAACTAAAATCTTCCATGGTTTTTAAAAATATATTTTGAACTAAAGAGTCGTGAAATGTTTTACAGGATGCTGACGTTGAAAATCATCAAAAATATGAGTCGTCTGCTTAGAGCTAGACAAACATCCAACAAAATCGCAGAGGAGCAGTTCTAGAGGTAAGCGATTAGAAAAAATTAGGGAACATGTCCCAAGAAGGAAGATGCTTCAGCATTTAAAAATCATGTGTCATGAATAATATGCCAAAGGTAAATTTCTTAGCTATTGCTGTTTTGAACAAGTTAAACAGGCACGACAGCTTAGTGATGGAATTACAATGTGACCTTTTTCACAATTAAGGTAATGTTTAAACATAAGTTCAAACTACCAAGAGTGCAAACAAAGGAGATGGCATACAAGCGTCCCATCACTGTCATGCTCAACAATCATATGGAGGCTTCTTGGTGAAAGAAAAGCTATTCATAAGTTTTATATGACCCTTTTTCTTTTTCTTTTAGCCAATGAAAAGGGAAAAGGTTTTAAGACTACATCGAATTCATATAAAAAACTAAGGCAAACAAAAAAGGAGAAAAAATAAATAACTACGTACTGAAATAACATAATCAAGTATAAAAATGAGGAAAAAAGAATGGGGCCTGTTGTGTCGCCACCTTTTAATAAAAAGAAAGTGCAAGAATAGAACTATTTTTCTATGAACAAAACTGAACCTTTTAGTTTCTTGACTAGGAAACATATTTTATAAAGGAGAAAAATAAAATAAAAAGTAACAAATAAAAATTACACCGTAATCCTACAGTACAAAAAAACTTATAACAAATTAAATAGAACTATTTTAATATATAGAACATACCTACTGTCATAAGATAAGAAATCAGCTGAAAAAAACAGCACTTTACCTAAAAATAAATTACAAAAAATCCCTCCATCTAAATTAAAACATAAATGTAGGATCTTTTCAAACTTCTTAGAAGTCAAAGATCACAAAGAAGCCAAAAAATATAATTCTATCCCACAAATCTTAAAAATCTTGAGATCTATCTAATTTCAAAGAGTATTCACTTCTTACTAACCAAACATCCCAAAATAAAGCCATCATCATGCATTTCGAATTTTCTTTCTACTTCCTTGAAAGCCATTAACTAAACAATCATCAATGAACAACAAACTCAATAGAACACTCATGTAAATCAGTAAATCTACACCCCATCAAACAAACCAAAGTTGAGCAGTCACATCATGATGTTAAAATAGAAGATCAACAGATCCTCCACATTCTCTGCCAATAACACACCAAGCAAGGGAAAAGAGGTATTCATTCTTCTCTTTTGCAGCATATATCATATGTGCTAGAAGTCAATAAAATACTTAACCTTCATAGGGACACATTCATATTATCTGGTAAGGTTTAAACACATATGCTAATAAATCCCACCCCTATTACCAGGCACCTCAAGAAATTAAATCCATGAAACTTTCCCAATTATCCTCCCAAAATAAGTTTCTCAGAAATCTCTCTAGCAATTATAACAGCGTTGGAACTCTAAACAAAGAGGTTAAATGAGAGTGCTTGGTAACAAACTAAACTAGAGTTTCTGACTGACTTTCCGAATTTTACTCCATAAGCACTTTTAAAAAGAAGTACAATGTTTAAGAGGATGAGATAATTCCTCTAGGAAAAACAGAAACATAAAATCTCCAAAAGAAGTTCTATGGAATTCCCAACTTAAATTGAGCAAAAAAAACATAAGCAATAAGAAAAGAGGGTATCTTTAAGCTCCTTTGAAGTGTGTTGTAGCATACTTTAAATTACTGTTTTATCCTTCGGGTGTTAGTCTCCTAGTTAGGTTAGGATTTGTTTAGGGTTTATTATGTTTATATAGGCAGCAGCCGTTAGTTTTTGTTCAGACTTTATTCAGATTAATCAATTATCAAAACAGAATTTTCTACAGAACCTATTGTGTTCTTGTGTTATCGTGTGTGATTGTGTGTGTTCCTCGCCTAAGCCTCGAGCCTAATTTCTTCTGCTATGCCAAAGTGGGAGACCTTAAAATATAGGCTTCAACTATGCTGCTCGGACTCAGTATGGGTGTCGGATACGGGTACGTATCCAAGAGTCTAATCCTTTTAGTTCCAAATTTAGGATATGGGAATATTGCTCATAAGGATCCAAAATTTGGACACTAGTACAGGGATACATCTTAGACACTTTAAAAAAAAAAGAAGAAAATTGATAAAATTTAATATATAGTAAATTTTACTAACCTTAAGATTTATATGTAATTAAATTTAATTTGTAGTACATTAATTTTTAATCTTATCTAGTATTAAAAAACAGATGACATTATCTTCTCTTGCTTTTACTCTTCCCTGCTTGAGATGAGTAAATGTTAAATTTAGTAGGACTCTTCACTAGAACTCTTTTTCTCCAATAGGATTCTCTCCTTGTTTACATTTACATTCTCCATTGTCAGTAAGAAGATGAAGTCTTTAACACTTTAAATTGCTTTGCCTTGCCATATCCTTTTCTAAATTGAAGGATCGGAGACATGTCCTGTACCCATATCCGTGTCGACATGGGTACTTCACCTGTTTTAAAGAGTCCAAGCATCACAGGGCTTCAAGATCTAGAATTTTTGTGGGATAAAAATGTTTTTACTTCCTTATGGGCTTCACTTTTTGAACTTAATTGTGGTTACATCATATGGATACATTTTAATTATGAAGGAAAACATAAGTGAAAAGACCTCGTTCAATAAACAAGAAAAGGGAAACCGTACCATTTAAAATTGATTGGATTTTGCTATCACACTGAGCAATCTCATCCTCTATATGGCGCAGCTGCAAAGACTGCATAGACAAGCAGAGAGATTATATAATAAAAAGAAACTTTTTTCCCATCACAAGAAGTACTAGCAAAGCAAATATGACATATGGCAGCAAAGAACAAAGAAAAGGAGATAACATGCTCAGTACTCTACTTAGAAAACTCTCTCAAGTCTTATGCACACAACTAAAATAATTCAAAAAGCACATGACAAGCCTAGTGTCGAAATATGTCACTGCATAGCAATCATCTGTTTAGTACCAATACAACTTTGCCTTTTGGGTCATAAAAGCTCTAAGTTGACGGTGGCTCAGACTAGCATGAAATAATTCATGGTCCAGTATATATAAACATCAGTCACACCATGATTTTGTATGATTTTAAAACGAATAATTTATCTGGTCATGAGTCCAAAAATATTACCAGTTTATCTCTTCTTGTCATAATAACTTTTAAAGCAGTACAGGACAATATATTTTCCCTTGAAGTCAAAGTAGCTTGTAGCTTTTCAAGATCCTTAGACATGGATTGAGCACCAATTCCATCCTGATCCGGCAAACTATAACCACTGATATTCTTTCCATGAGCAACCTTCTCAGCTCTGCACATAGTATTGGATGATCTTGTTGAATTCACCATCTCAAATTGCTGGGCTAACAATAAGTTGTCAGATGGCAACAAAATTGTTTGAAGGAACACCAAAAAGTATAAAGACAATTTTAAACCACAACTCAGCAAGTTCCATATCTAATTGAAGTTCAGAATACCAAATGAACACTTCCATAAGCACTAACAGCTCTAAATCAAACAGAAGATTGGAAGTGATAGGCTCAAATACAAGAAGTTATTGAAAAATCAACAAAAATGCTGCAGCCAAATGGGAGAAACCTAACCTTAACATCAATACCACTTGCTGAGCCATTTAAATCACTTCCTGCAAAGAAGGGAGTTAACATGTTTGGATGGTCATCCACTTGAGCTACATCTGAAATAAGATTGGATTTTTCTCCGTTCTGGGAGATCTGAGGCTCATTGAAAGCATGGACCACATCAATCTTGCAAATTCCACCGTTTTCTTTCAGATTGGAAGATTCAGATTCAACACAGACATCATTTATGTTGTTTTGGATTTTATGTACTTCTGTCTTACAAGGATCTTCTGGCCATTCAAGGTTCTTTCCCAGCCTTAAATCTTGACAACATTTTGAACGTTCTTCCCTGTGGAGAAAAACTAGGTTCTAAAAAATAAAGAATAAAGTACAATAAGGTTTTCAGTTATTAGAAGCTGTAACATAGTAAAAATAAATAAATAAACAAATCAGAGAAAGCAACACATAGATACCAGCATTTTTAAAAGTCCAAAATAATTATTTATGAGAAAAAATGCAGTTATGTTTGCATAGTTGTTTATATCATATGAGTCTTGAAGCGAAGCTCTTAGTGCAGGAAAGGTATAGAAATTATACAACTTATAGGGCACTCTTGATCAAAGCTTTAATTGTTTCTAAAGAAAACAAATTTAAAATACAGACAGCTAAACTGCCATTACTCAGGAATTCTTGACGGTATCAAGCTGGAATAACTTGTTCCTCCTGAATACTTCGATTCAGCACCAAAGAATTATCTGCAGCTACCATAAAGTATTATCTTTATTTGGTGATAAATAAAGCATCCATGGTAGCCTTTTTGTTTTTAGTTTTTTGGTCTTGAGTTGTGTGTAATTTCCTTAGTTCAAAGATTAATTAACATTAGTTTAAGCTTGGTATTTGTTAGTTAGACCACTCAGTTAACTATGACAGTGAAGAATAATGAAAAAATGACAGAAAATTGAAAACTATTTCAAACCGTTTTTCATTTTAAATTTTTCTTTTTCTTTTTGCTTGACATTTATACATAGTAAGATAAGAACACCAACCAAGCTCTAACTAATATCAAGTAACCTTTGAGCTAAGCAAATTAAAAACAACTCAAGAGAAAAAACAAAAACAAAAACAAAAATGTTTTCCAACGTGCCCTAAAAATTTCACAATATTTAAGTTGACAATTTAAGAGGTAATTAATCTCCTACGGTTAGGGCTCAAGTCAAGAGGCATGCATCTATACCAAATAGGGCATCTTTTTTTTCTTTTTTTTTTTATAGAAAAGTTTATTGAAAAGAAAGATAATACATAGAAAAAGGACGATTAGAGATACTCAAATACAATAGAAGAAAGGTGAATAGGGAACTTGTGCATCAGTTAACTATGCTCCACAGGTTCCAACATTTCTGAAAGACGGTGCCACAAAAATTAAGTGGTACTATGATTATACTAAGAGGGACTTTCTCTCACAGAAGACTAACATATACAGGTATTTATATATGTATCCCATCAAGACAGAAGATCTGAAGACACATAAGAGTTGAAGAAGATAAAGCTCAGCTAAATACTTTCCACTGATCATACTAGTTTTAGTGATAGTAAAGCTTGAAGGATAATACTTTCTACAGCACTAAATCTTTAAATTGCATTTAAATGCCAGCAAACCTACATTTAACAAGGAAAAATTTCTAGGATACAATATATACATATACATGAGAAGTTAAAACTATAAAGCATGAAGAAGACAATGTCGCACCGAGAAATCCATTCTGAAAAAATCCCAACATAAGGAAGGACATGGAAATACTCAACAACAGGAGTAACTGCCCATCTACCAGAACTCTTTCTGACCAAAGCACCCTGCAGGCTGCTCAAATTGCAAAGAGAAAATGCAACATCAGGAATAGCATAGTGAATACCAGTTATATTTTCAATCATCAACAAAACATAATGCTCTTAATCAATAACAATTTATAGAAGGATGTCAAATTCAAGAGGAAAAAGTATCAGATATGGTCTTCCTGTAATAGCGACACACTATATTACAAATCTCATATTTCTAGTCAATGGAGGAAAGGATCATTCCGTTAAACAAAAATGTACTAGTCTAAAATCATCTTTTACCAAAAATAGTAGTTTTTAATTTAGAATTTTGAAAAATGCCTTTCTTTTCAAAGTTAACTTTGAAGGTTTTCTGAAGTTTTTCAAATATTCCCAAAATAAATAAATAAAACAATTGCATGTAATATATTAGCTAATGCCTCAATTATAACATAATTTAATGTAGGTCCTTTGGTTGCCATGGTGTCCTTGCTATCTTGTAGTCTTGACTTTGAGTCTCACAATTCATTTTTTTATTTCCTATATATTTTGTGCTTTTGTTTAAGAAAAAAATAAAATAACTATGATGAGAGTCGACCCTGAGATATCAGATAGTATATGATCTTAACTATGACCAGCATACCAACTGAGCTATAATTCAACTAATAAGTACATAATTGGCTGCTAAGTATTATATATTTATTCGACCATTTTTATTTTTCTTTTTGGAATTTTGAACTTAACTTAGATAAAATTAAAAAAAAATTCAATATTTCGTAATTGACTTCGAATAATTAAAAAAAATCTGCAGAAAAATAAAAAAGTTTGGGTTTCAACACAATTTTATTTTATTTGTTAATTTTATGTATTTATATGGGTTTTTCTCAACAAAAAACTAAAATTAGTTCAAACATGCTTATAAACCACAAATCTATGAGTTTGTAGAAGTCCCAAGTGAAGAATATGGAGAAAGGGGCCAAGCTGAAAGTATTGTACACATTTTCATAGCCAAGGGCAGTTTCATAAAAGACCCAAAAATCTGACTAACATTATAATTCTATCAAATATGGCTAAAATTCCTTACTTCCCTCTTAAAATGGATATTTAAACAAAAAACCATAATATAATAGGAATCTCTTGCATTTGTCTACAACAACAATTGATGATTCAGAAACCGAACAAGATTTGTCACTCTCACTAGCCTTGAGGGAATGTTTGACCAATATATCATTCTTGCATCTAAGGTACAGTACACACACACACACATACAAATACAAACACAAACACACACACACACACACATATAGAGAGAGAGAGAGAGGGGTCAAGAAGAGATTCAGTATAAAATAATTTTTAATAGTTTCCTGACTCCTTAGTTGGTAAAAGTAAATGCAAAAGTGCCTCCCTTTAGAATGGCCAGCAGATGCTTGTCTAGAATACTTATAGATCAATACATTCAGCGCCTAGAACAAGTAAACAAAAATAAGTACAACTGTCTGGCACTAAACTGCTGGATACATAAACCATAATAATTATCATTTAGGTTAATGTATTATGTGAAGTGTCTTCCGTGTTTTCCATTAACATTAGGTTCATTGGAACTTATTTCTTGTTTTCATAGGTATATGTGAATGTAGGTCCCACAAATACTAATGTAATCAATGAAGTAAATCAAGAAAGCAAGGGATAAATCAAGTTTATTGAACAAGAGTTATTCAAGTAAATTTCCTCGGCTGCTCTGCACTACCCTTATGGGTGTGCATCTCCAAAAGTCTTTCAACAAGTTTTCTTTTTTTCTTGCTTGATTTGTTTTATGCATCCTCCTTCAATATTATTCATATGTTTTCATTTTAATCATTTGGAAGACAGCATAAACAAAGTCTACCCACTAAAATAAACCAGCAATAACATGTGTCACCGAAAATCCCTACACGAAATTAAGAGCGAAATAAAATTAATAACAAATAATGAGAAGGATATGCCAAGAACTAAACCTGTCAATAGCATCTTTAATGGGAACTTTAACAACATCCTCATTGACAGATTTGGTGCACTTCATAATGTAGAAGCTGGTAGCTGTCTTGTCTTTACTCAGAGAATAAACAACATGGTTTTCCAAAACCTTAAGATCAATCTGACTAATACCTATATCACATAAGAGAATCAATAAGGCATCAGCAGTTTTTGGAGCAAGTCAGAAGCAAGAGAAGAATGAAGTAGCAACTAAAAGTGTAGCGACTCCAGAAAATATTATGTTAAAATATAGTGACTGCACTGCCTAGTCAACGTACAGGTAAAGCAATTTAAACTGTAACATTAATGCTATTAATTTGACCATATATAATTACAATTTGCAACACAAAAGTAAATATTACTTTCAAATATCTAATACTTTGCGCTAGGTATTCTTTTATTCTTGCTTGGTTGAAGATATAGGGAGTTAGAAGAGATTTAATTGGATTTTTCAAAGGTCAGTAGATCCAAAAGTTTAAATCTAACAGTTCCCTAAATGGTCAGAAAGAAGATGTGGGTTGATGGTGGTTATGAGCACTGGTAGTTTCAGCACACATCTAGCAGAGGGAGAGGGATCCACCAGCCAGGTCTGTAGAATGAAATTCTAAGTCAGTCAACGCCCCAGGTTACCAAAAAAGCAGCAGCACTTGTAGTCTAGTGGTACTTCTTGCAAGAATTCTCTTACAATTTGGTCAGGTTAGTATCTCATAATTAGGGCAGCAGTTGCAATTTTGGTTTCAGTATAACAAGTTTAAGCTTTTGAAAGGAAAAGAATATTGAAAACAGAAAAACAAGGGAAAAGAGGGATACAGGGTGGTTGGATGAGGAGGAAATAAAACTGAACAGTTTTCAATATTGCTGAAGCCGAACTGCAATCAATTATAATAAGGCCTTTCCTTAACTGAGTCTAAACAAGTGAGACACCCTAAAGTTAACACAGAAATCCTAAATGAAATAAGAAAAACCAAAATAGAAATGAAAAAAACCCAAATTGATAAGGGAAAAAAATCCCAAAATACATTTTTAAGTAGGTGTTATGAACATGACAAAGGTAGTTGGGTTCAGTTTCAATCAATTTAAACTGTTGGGATTGATGGCAACTTATGGACTCTGAGACTAAATGTTTATTTGGTCTTATATTTGAATTTTGCCCTCATTTTTGTTATTGTTTTGCAAGACTGTTAAAAAAATTTCTAAAAATAATCTAGCAAGACCATTAAAAAATTTTCTTCGAATATTGGTATTTTAATTACAATATTGGTTGATTAGCTAGAGTTATGAGTTTCACTGGTTCCAGCTGCTGCACATTTGACTTTCTATATCATTTTTTCCAAATTGTTGCATTTAACCAGTGTTTTTCCATCTAATTAGTGTAGAAATAAGCTGGTAACATATTGGGAGGTAGTGTGGCAGAAGAATGCTAAATAGAGAAGTGGCACTCTCCACCAGTTCCCAGCTGTGTACGCTTTCAAAATGTTCATCACCACGCAAAAAATGTAAGGACAAAGGAATAATACCATACCTGTTGCCTCCTTAACAGCTAAAAAAGCAAGTTTCTGAAAACCAGCTTCATCAATCTTTGATTCAACCTCTAAAGGTTTTCCAATGAATCTTCCTTTTTTATCATACTTTTCTTCCATTGTACCTTGAAAACTTTGTTTTGAGACTTCCACATCTTTCTGAATCACTGACCAAACCCCCCGGGTGATGGAACTGAACAGTAAATAGCAGTTCTCTTCCTTTGAGTCAACTAAAAGAACAGAGACTTCAGAAATTGGCCACCCCTCAATATTTGGAACTTCTCTTGATGCATCTAAAATTTTAGATATATCACATGCTTCCATGATCGTTTTCTCTAGTATTGAAAATTTTTTGTCCAGCTTTTCCGACTCCATACCATTGATTCCTTGCATAAATGTCAAGTATGCCAACAAGGCTGGTCTAAGAACCACGGCCAACTTGCAAAATGAATCGAAACCCAAAAACTCTAGCTCAGGGTGTTGTTTCCTGTGGTAGTAGTTATATAGTAACACAACAGCGTGCACCTAACAGATACAAATAAAACAAGCAGTTAAAAAAAGAATAACTGCAAATTCACGTTTAAGTGACTATGTATAAATGATGTGAGCTTGTACATCACACGATGAACTCATAACTTGGCACTCAAAACTATCTAACAGAATAAGAAGTATTTAGTTTTTTCATATTTTCAATTGAAATGAATTAGAACTAAAATATCTAGACTCCTTTGAATTGACTGATGTCTTGTAATGAGAATAAAAATCAACAAGAAATTAACAATATTCAGATAGGCAATGGAACTTTTTAGGACGTATATTTGCTCCACATAAGCACTCCATCCTTTATATAATAAACTTTAAGTGAATAACTTGTTAGCAGTGGCACCACTAGACTGGCTGCATTTAAAATTTGCTGAGGCTTTTTGGGCTTAATTAATTTTATTATTATCTTATAATTCTTGTCTTTTTATAACCACAATTGTCCTGTCTTCTCTATAAAATCACTTGCATAATCGCTTTTCTTAGATCCAGCAATAACACAATTGGCACTTACTCTGATACTGAAAAGTCAAAAACCAATTTAAGAACATCATTGACAACCAGCTGATAACTAAGGTGTTCCAGATTTTCAAGGTAACATTCTATTTGAATGTAGACTTCCTCTAAATTAATATAACCTAAACACTGAAAACCTATCAAATGATGTGTTTCGGAGGACTCTCTATGGGTCCATAAGTTCATTTACATAAAGTACAAGCAGATGTTGACTAAAAGTCATGCAAATCCCAACTATTTGAAATCATCTATTTTTTCCGTTCACAGATAGATATTTAATTCTAGATGATTTAAAAATAAATGCATTCATAATACTTTTGACAGTATTGCATGTAACTATCCATAGGATATTACATAGTTAAATTGCTTCAAAGTGAAGCATGCTTAGAAATAAAACCATACCCCAATTTGAAGTGTAATTTCTATTGCTATGGAACTAACAGTAAGTTAAAAACATCATCGAATTTCATAGCATTGACAATTGTTTATCAGGTCTTAAAATATATCTTAATCAAGCTCATTTTATTGTTCAAATGATTGTGTATAATTCTGCGAGAGACTCTGCAAAAGTATGTAAAATATCTCTTAAATCAAGTAAAACTTAATGGTTCAAAATGATGCTATACAAATCCAATGGGAGATTCTACAAAAGTTTAAGGAGAGTAGAAGATTGTGACTAGATGTCCAGTCCATTGGCAAAGCAATTTCCTAGGTCAACACATCGCAGTTTGCCCACAATGTCAGTAGATGAAATAGATAATAACCCTTTAGGTATCTATAATTTGCAAGACAGTTTGAACTTGAATTTCAACTATCAGGTAATGCTCGATTCTAGCAAGGTCTAATCAATGAATTGGTACTTATGGATAGGGATAGACATATATCATCCACACAAAATTTTATAAGAAGATTCATTTTGACCATGCAATTCTAAGAAGTCCAATGCTTCGACACAGTTTGCTCAGATAAATCCATTTTTTTCATCTCTTCCGAAGATCCACAAAGAACTAAATTCCAAGGAACCCCATAACAGTGCCATGGAAAACACAGATGCAGATGCCTGTACCAGGCAATTTCAATGTTTCAACACTGAATTCTGGAAGAAACATCAAATTTTTGTAAGTAAAATTTAAAACAACTTCCAGTTAATATGAAAGTTTAAGACAATGCAGATGGGTAAAGCATTGACCAATGCAAGACATAAACAATCAAATGCAAGGGGGGGAAAAGAAGACCTGTTCCGCGACTGCTTGCTGTTGAGATTGTGATGGGGTATTCCGCAAAGAAGATTTTACCGGAAGCAGTGGATCAACCAGGTACTCAAACAAAGCGTGAATAGCATCCTCAGTTGGACATAAGTCAGCCATATCCATGGCCTATGGAAAAGCTTTTACAACTCCAAAGTTGATCTTCTTCTTTAAGTTTTCTACATCCACAAGTAACTGACACAGAGTACAGATATGAATTTGGGGCTACATTTATTGCTCAGACTCCACTACCAAAGTGAGAGAGAGAGAAAAAAAAAAAGACTCCACTACCCAAGTGAGAAACTGACCCACGAGCAGGTATACATTACATTAGTATATACAAAAGTTGCATAAATTTTCATTTGAACAGCCATAAGCGTAGGGATGTATATGAAACATTTTCTGTTTCATCATAATAACAATAAATTTTAATTTAAAAAAGCAATTAATATGATTCCCATGACAATGCAGACAGCAGAAGATGAAAATTTAAAAAATTAAATTAAATTAAATAATATAAAATTAAATAAAAACCAAAGCAAAGTAGAAAACTTCTGAAATGAACCTCAAATTACTCACTCAGAAAATTACATACTACTAACATTGTATACACATAAATTGTTCAAAAACCCTAGGGGGGAAAAAAAAGTATAATGCATGACGAAGAAAACTTTAGGGTTTACTCAAAACAATAAAAGTAAAAATAAAAATAGAAAGATAAAAAGATTGAAGGATAATGTATTACCAGTAAACCGGAAAAATTGCAATTCTTTTGTTTCGTTTTGTTTTGTGTTTCAGAGAGAGAGACACACACACATGTAACGGAGGGAGTGAGAGTGGTCTGCACGCACTCAGTCCAATCCAAAAGTGTGGGTCTCGTGGGAAAATTGTAGTAACACCCAAATTTCCAGAAATACCCTTTCATTTGGTGAAATTACACAAATATCCCCAACTTTTTTTTTTTTTTCTTTTTCAATTTTTTAGCACTACTGTGGTTTAGTTTACCATGAAGTTTCATACACGGTCTTTTGCTTGGTGTGGCCAAAAACTTTCTCAAACATTTATAATTAACAAAAGTTCTTATATATTGATCAATTCAAAAAAAAAAAAAACAAAAGTTAAGGATAGGTTAAGTATTTTTTTTTTTGGTGAAGAGGATAGGTTAAGTATTAAACAATAATACTAATAATAAAAAAATGTGTTAGTTAAAAAATTAACAAAAAAAGAAAAGTGTTATAAAATATTGAATTTAATATGTTGATATTATGAAATCTATTGGCCTATATATGAAAAGATTTTATTAGACTTGGTCTGAAGCATAGAGTTTTCCTATGATGACGGATATTAGTAAATTTTAACATCTACCTATAAAATAAGAGATTAGGGTATAGGTAAATATTAATACGATCTTAATTTTCGTCTCTATCTTTTTATTTTTATGTCTTCTTATCTTTTCTTTACTAATTGTTATTAATTTTACAATATATTATCAGTACTAGTCTCTAACCCATAAAAATAAAGAATCACTAAGTTATAGATTGAATAGAAAATTTATGTACATGGTTATTTCAACGGATCAAATTGTAAACACATTTTGACCATCTAAATGGTAACATAATCCTATAAATTTTTTAAAAATTATAACTAACATCTAGATCTTCTCAATAATATATTATATATTTCCAATCTGATTTATAAAAATGGAGCTATGATTTTTTCAATATTTATTATATTTGCTGGTCAAAAATTTGGTTTATATTCGGGATTTATGATTTTTCTATATGGACTGTAGATCTTGTTTTGGGATGAATTTTTTATAGAATGTTTTTCTATATGTGAAGTTATCCTAATAAATTTTTGAGACTCAAATTATGCAAACCTAATTTGATTTGGAATTAATATGATGTACTACCAATTTGATTTTTTATTGAAAAATTCTATTTTTAAAAAATTATTTGGGTAGAATTTAAACATTTTTTATTTTATTTTTGGCTGAAATTTTACGACACTCATGCATATTATGTCTCGATTAAGTCCAAAAAAAAATTCAGAATTTTATGATTTGTATACAATTATTTGTAATTTTTTCATTATATGATGTGCACAATAGAAATTTGTTTTCTATTTTTGATCATGTGCAATTCCAAATTTTAAATTGATACAAATTTTTTTGATTGTTGATTTTCATTTCTAAGCATATGCTAAAATTCTTGGATGATTTTATCCACTTGCTGTAGAGATAAAATGCATGAAGCAAATACTGATATGTTATATTTTTGTCTTTGATAGCTTGTATTTACATGATACAAAATTTAAAAAGTTTATTTAAACTCATCCTAAAATTTTGGAAAAATTTTATACGATGTAGTTATAAGTATACTTTGATTATGTACAATTGTTATGGTTTATGTATAACATCTTATATGAATTACTTGAAGCTAATTCAACCACACTATTAATTAATTATTATTGTTTGTGTTTATTTTATGTTTTTTGGTAATTTGTGTTTATTTTATGTTGATAGTTTTAATGACAACATAATAAAGAAGAGTTCACAAAATTAAATATTTCTAGAAGTAATCATTTAATTTGGTGCTTAATATGTTAATACATCTTAATGCATTCGAGTTTAGTGGTTTAATTAAATTTGGTATTCAAAATACTACTACCTAATGTAGAGTATTAATTAAGAAATATCAGTTGTCTTGTAACAATCTCTCTAAAGGGTTTAATTTTGACCACCCATGATTTACCCAAGAGTAATATAATTAGTCTTGGTAGAATTATATTCTGCTACGTATCAAATATTTTTGTTTAGTTGTAAATATATGGACAGTAAATTACTGATAAGGAAATGTTAGAGAAAATGATCTTCTACTTTACCTATGGATGAGAAGCTACATGGTACTTTAGTAGTAATACATGAAGATTTTTTATTTAGCTTGTGGTAGAGAAATACAACTAGTAGTTGATGATAAACCACATTAGTCAGCCTATATGATATGTAGGAGTGGGCATAAAACCCGCCAACTTGGTAAAACCGACCAACCCGACCCGATCGTAGTGGGTTGGGTCGGAGTTTTCTAGATGAGCGAGTATGTTCGGTTTTAAAATAAAAAGAAAGTATTCGGGTCGGATCGGTAGCAGATTGATTATCTCCACCCATACCGACTACTTAAAACAAAAAAATTAAAAATATTTTTCATTTAACTAAAAAATATAGCGTTTGTCATTGTCACTTTGTCTAAAAGTTGGGAGTCTCAAAAATTCTTCAGTAGTGCAGCCTTCTCTCTCATTCATTGTCTTTCATCGGTATCGCTGTGGTTTGAAGAGATCGTCGCCGTTCTTCATCGCAGGGCTGTCGTGGTTGGAAGAGGTCGTCTCATTCTTCATCGCAGGGTCGTTGTGGTTGGAATTGAACAATCATAAGGTTTCTCTGTTCTCTTTTTGACGTCGCTCCTCCTTGCCGAAATCGAACCACGTCAGGTCTATATTATATTTCACTGTCTCTTTCTCTCTCTTTCAAAAAGAATGAAAGTAATTTTGGATTTTTCCATGTGCATCGAAGCATGTTTTTCTCTGTCAATAACTTTGGATTTTTCCAACACACACTCCATTTGTGCATCAAAGTACGTTTTCTCTGTCACTTAATTTATTGCTCACTGACACTTTCTATGGTTCCTTTGCATTTAGGGATTTGACTAACTAAGTAGAGACGAAAAATAAATTGGCAAAAAAGAATATTAATTAATACAACACACGCCCATTTCAAGTTGAAATTTTGGTTCACAAAATGTTGTACCACATTATTAATTAAAGAAAAGTTGGTGGAGCACTTTTAATAAGTCCAATGCAATCTATCATTTTAATATTGAAGCTAAAATTTTTTAGTACTTTTTGATCGGTTAGTTTATACCTTTAACCAATGTTTAAAGTGAAGAAATAATAATTGATTTTGGTCAAAATTGATATTGGTTCAAATTCAATTTTGAAAGTTTATGTGTTCAAGCCCAATCCGCAGCTCATCTCAGAAATTTAGTTTTAAAATTGATTTTTGTTTTAAATTTTAAATTTGGGCTCAACCCAATCTGAAATATGAGCTGAAGCCCAAACTGACCGAGCCCAACCGAATCGATCCGTTGTTTTCACGGGCTGGGTTGGTTCGGTTTGGGCCTAATATTGAGCTCATTCGATTTTGGATCTGATTCAATAATTATTTCGGTCCAATATTCGGTTGGGCCTAAAAACCGACCCAACTCACCCAAGCCCAACCCTAATGATATGTGCATGTGCTTAACCAAATATTGAACAGTATCATAAGAGTTAATGATTTGGCCATGATAATTATGTGAAAGATTAAGAATGGTCAATGAACTAACATGAAAGAACATGAGTAAGGTACTAACGAGTAAAGCCTACAGCAACTAACTAAGAATGGTCGATGAACTAACATGAGGACATGAGTAAGGTACTAACGGGTGAAGCCTGTAGCAACTTCATAAAAGGTAAAAACATAATTGAGTTAACACCTAAAGCCTATTTTGAATCACTATGACAATGAAGGTCACTAGTTTTGTACCTGTTGTACGAGAAAATATTCAATTGATCTTTATTAGAATAAGCTTGCATTTAAAGTGAAAAACCGTGGGTCCACATCTAATAGAACAGTTCAATCATGCGATACCACTATGCTTGATATGAATTATTATGAGATTAGAAGTAACTCAAATCCAAAGTCAAACACAAGGCTTGAAGCCTGCAATTTTCTATTTGTTTTTTTTAGTTTATTATCCATTTTGTCATTAACTATCATTATATAAATACTGCTTTTTATTGTCATATTAGTGCATTATGTTTTATATAGAAAGCTTTACACCTAAAAAGAAGATAGTATTCATTGTCTAGTTGACAATGACAAACTTGTCCTCTAAAGAGAAAGTATTCAACTTAAAGAAAATATGAATGAAATATTATCTAACCTATAAGGTTGATTACTTGAAGCAAGTATGTAACTCATAAGGTTAGTTGTCTAAATCAAATTTTTGACCTAGAAGGTTGGTTGACTAAAGCAAATTATTGAATAGCTGCATATATCCTCTTCATGGTTATTATGTGATTGACATGCATATTGTTATGAACCTATAATTCATAGACCCAATTCTATTTGGATTATAGTATGATCATTTGGATCAACTTGGGTCCAATATAATGCATCAAATTATTTAAACTTGGTTGATTATATCTAAAGATATTATGAGTTTTTCTTCCCTCACTAATTTTATCTTGTGAAGTGTGTGCCAAATGGTATGACTATCTAGTATAGTTATGGGTGTATAATCCCCTATATTTTACTTTAGAACAAAATGGATATTTTGTTAGTCGATCTATCCATCATATGAGCTGATAATACTTTAGATTATGATTTATACTTCATCATAATAGACATATGTGGACTTGTTGCCTATTGGTTTGTCATTCCAATATTACCAGATACAGTCCATTATGTTGGATAATGTTACTAAATTTATATTATGAGCCTTCAATAATGGTTATTTGGCTATTTATATTAAAGTTTAGCAACTCTTGCCTAATATTTATATGCATAATGGTTAGTTGAATATTTGATTAAGCGCTTGAAATTGCTCACTAGACCATTGCATCTTAAAGTTAATTTACCCTTTATAATTTAGGGACCTGCAATTTTACACGTCATATCTTTTGTCCAAGTTTATTCTAAAGCATATCAACAAAATTTTCCTATTCAATTTGTATGTAGAAGTTAATTTAATATTTTTCATCTGCATGTTTTTTTTTATTTACCATATGTATTAAACCACTTTATTGTATTTAAATGGGTCCTTAATGGACGTAGACTTGACAAATTTTTATACTACTTGTTAACACTATACGAACTCACATAATTAACATAATATTTGAGTTTAACTAATATTTGTTAGGTCCATAGCAGGTCCACCTGTTATGTTAAAGGGTCAAAACAGGTAAAAATCGTTATCACCTGTTTAACTCGTTATCACTTGTTTAACTCGTCAAGTAAGAGTATTATAGTACTTTCAATACAAATCCTAATTTAAACAACAATCACCACATTGCCTCTTTCAATCATTCCTCTTTCTAGTCTTTCCCCCTTTGTCACGTCTACTTTTGTTGTCTCTCATCATGGGTGTCATTGCATTTCTATCTCATCCTTTTAATGTTATCGATATGAAGGTTCGATGCCACTTGATCTAGAAAGCTATTGAGGTTCCATACTAACAAGGTATGCATTTGAAAAGTCCCTCTCCTTTTTGTACGTGTGCTTACATGGTTAAAAGCTTCATACTTAATGTTTATCTTTAATGCTACTAACTCAATTTTATCTAACACATGGGCTCCATGCATTGTGTTTATGTACACATTTTTTAAGTTTATTTTGTTTTTTCCTAAATCATTATCTTGCATGAGCAATAAACCCTGATAGCTACATACAAGTTGAACATATGGTTTCGAGTAACTTGGTTTTGGTATCACATATGATTTGGATACCCTTAAAAAACTCTAGGGAATTTAATTAATTAATCCTATTGATTGTAACTGAATTTTCAGTAGAAAGACAATTTGGTATTTAAGCATGGGCTTACGATTTAAACTAAATCTCACTGCTATAAATGATTTTGATGGACGTTATCTGAAAAAGAAATGTTAGATTTTAAATTAAGTAGGATATCGAATTTTGCAAGTTTCAAAGCTAGGAGAAGAATTCTAACACCCAAACACTAGAAGAAACTTTTGAAGTTGAAATGATTAATAGTCAACCTCAATCCGTAAGTATTATTTTTTATGATTATAATATTAACTTGTTTGTTTAATCCTTTTATAAATTAAGATTTTACAATTATATAAACATATGTAAGTTATAACTAATTATTTTGTATTATACAAATGGATTCAAGTAATTCTATTGATAATCTTGTGAACATTTCAACTCAAGATGATATTAAAGAGAATGAGAAATACACATAAAAATTTTTTTTTAAAAAAAGCTAAAGGAATGGTTGCCTTTTTATTTTACAGTTGGAGAAAATTACATAAGCTAGAAATCTCAATTGCAGCCTCTAGTTGCTCTCTCATTCATTAAAGCCGAGTATATTGTACTAACTGATGCTTTCAAAGAAGCTATATAGTTTCAGGGAATATTAGAGGAAATTTAGCTATTGAAGAAAAAGCTGGTGGTGTACTTTGACATTCAGATCTAAGCAAGAACCTAGTTTATTATGAAAAAACTAAATGTGTATATGTGAAATACCATTTTGTTAGACCTGATAGAAAATGGTAAAATGAAAATTCTGAAGGTTCCAATTGAAAAAAACCTTGCTGATATGGACACCAAGATAATAACTACTACTAAGTTCAAGTATTATTTGGACTTAATACATTTTGAAGTTGGCAAGTATGAGGTCAATAAGAGCTATGAAGGCAGACATTGAAGTTTAGTGTACTGATGTTGGAGAAGAGTTGAAGACAGATTTATTGAAGCTGTTATTAAATAAGTATACATAATAGTCAAACAGATAATAATAATAATAATAATAATAATAATAATAATAATAATAATAATAATAATAATAATAATAATAAAGAGAAAGTTTTATGATAATATTTTTACCAAAAATTACATAAAAAATATTAGTAAACCTATTGATATTGGATTTCTACTTCACTAAGTTTGATTTGAGGTCTGTGTTTCATAGTGTCCTTAAGAGAAATTTGCTCCACACGATACTAGTGATCTTGCAGCAATTGTCTCTCAGAATACAACGAATTACTAGAGTTTTGAAATCGAGCACTTTTCATGTAAACTAGTGAAAACACACTAATTTAACTTTCTATTATCTGCCTATTTTTCTATCTATCCAACTGAAAATCTAAAGCCTATATATAGGCTTAGTATACAGAGGTTATAAGGCATTTAAAATATGTCTTTAATATTGTAACTTACATATTTAAAATATAAAACTAAAAATTAAAAACAAAATTCATTCACACTTAATATTGTAACACCAACCATTACAATTTCCAACATAAGCTTCAAGGTAGAGATTGTTGAAGTGTGAAGCTACAAAACTCTACTTCAAACGATGTCGTTCTATTTAAAATGATCACGACTTTGAATGACCAAAAACGATAACCAGTTGTGTCGTTTGTACCCTTTATATCCGTTGTTATGTTATTTGATTCATATGTATTGTAGACCATTAATTGGATGTTGTACTTTTTAATCTTTGTTGTTGCTCTGCAACTTTGCCTTATATATAAGCTTCTCTCATTTTCTGATGTTAATGGGCATGAGAATTAGTTTGAGAGTTAAGGTTCTTTTTTTCTTTGTTCTCTCTATTATTCCTTTATAATCTTTTATGATTTTGATCTCATATTTTATTCTAATATCCAGAGGATAATAATTTGTGTTAAAAATTATTATTTTTTAAGAAAGTGAGTAAATTGTATATGAGAGTGTAATTTAATCATACTATATTGAACTTTATATGTTGAAACTCAATGTAGATGTAGCCTAACTGATTTTAGGTGAACCATGATCAAATCTTTTATGTTGGATTTGTTTCCTTTGTGCATGGATTTAGACAAGTGAGAATTGGTCCTTTAGCTTGAGTGCGAAATCACAACAAATCGGAAAATATCTAATTGATAAAATATAATTTTAACTCAAAACGCATTGTTTGTTCATCTTAATTTTTTTTTATTATAGTAAAGTGAAAAAAATGTACTGTATTTATGCCAAATTTGATGAAGTACTGGTAACATTAAATAATGGGTCTTGTGGTCAAATTTAGACCTGATAAATTTTCACATGACTCGTTAACCCGCACAAAAAAATCAGTATTTGGGTTTAATTAATACGGGTTGGGTCCATAACGAGTCAATCCGTTATATTAATAGGTTGAAACTGGTGAAATCCATTTCAACCTGTTTAACCCGTTAAGCAAGGGCATTTTAGTACTTTTAATAATACCATTACCCTAATTTTTGTTTTCATCTTGCCTCGATCATTATTTTCCCCTTTGTCAGTCGCCTCTGCATCAACTCATACCTCTCCTTCTTTGTTCTCTCTGTACTTTGGCCTCTACATCACCTTATTCTCTCCCTGCCTTTCACAACTTTCATGTACATTTTTCTTTTTCCAAAAAACAGACCGGTAAGCTTTCATTTGATTTCATGTCTATTTATTAATTTCTTTTAATCTAGCAATTTTTATATGCTTTTTTTTTCTATTTTATTTTACTATCATGAGGTGTGGGTTCCAAAACAACTTGGATTTTCGCGCATGCTTGCATGTTGGCTATCAACCGGTAAGCACAATTGAGCATAGGCCAAGTAGTCTAACGTGTATTTCAAAGCCTGGCTATTTTATTTATTTATTTTTTGTAATATATATTATAGTATGCTAGTAAAGAACTTAGTGTCCAAACATATATTTCAAAGCCTGACTTTTTTTTAACTGTACCCTTTACCAAAATTGTGCGGACCTGTCTCAGATTGTTTTTGTCCTATGGTGGACTCTGTTTTTTTTTTTTAACCATAAAAGAATTTTGATTTTTCAGGGACAATTTTTCGGGATTAGAAAAATATAATATATAATAAATATTATATTCATGTGGATTAGGGAGAATGTTAAATGCCTAGAACTTTAGAGACACCCCATGTCCATTTTTCTTTTTCCGAGCCACCCTTTATGTCCTTTATAGAGACACCCTATAGCAATTCTTAGAATCTAGACTTAACATAGCATATATAAATACATACAATTTCATCAAGATGATTGTAAAAAAGCATAAGTAATTTAATTTTTGTAGAATAATAGATAGCTATTATTCTAAATCTAAATCCCCCAATTACTCATTTTCATGCATGACTTACATCTTACTTTTTTTTGTTTTTCAGTCGAATTTAAGTTACTTGTATATCTTTTAAATGGAATTAATGTATTCTTATTAATACAAGGTACATTATGTGAATTATACATGCATGGTGTGTTGTTGTGACTAAGGAATATAATTTTTTTTTTTTTGCATTTTGTACTTATTATTTACTTTTTTTTATTCTTTTCTAAAAATAATAAAATTGATACTTTGGCAGCTTCAAACATAGTAAAACAATTTCAACACCTAAACTCTAAAAAAACTTATGAAGTTGAAATGAGTAGTAGTCAATCTCAACCGATAAGCACAATTTCTTATGATTATAATATTAAGTTGTTTGCTTAGTCTTTTTATAATTAAAATTATTACAGTTACATATGCATTTGTAAGTCATAACTAATTATTTTGTATTATGTAGATAGCTTCAAGTAATTCTATCGAGAACCTTGTAACATTTCAACTGAAGATGATGTTGAAAAAGTAGAGAATGAGGAAACAAAACCAGTAAGGGAAAAAGCTAAAGGAATGCCTTTGCAAGTAGGTAAGGACAATCGTAAACTAAGATCTCGTGCTTGGACATTGTTTGAATTGATGCCTCTTGGTGAAGATAAAAAAAGATGTGCTAAGTGTAAGCAATGTGGAATACAATATATATGTAAAAGTAGTCATGTGACGGTAATATGTTGAATCATATACAAAATTGTCCTAAAAAAAATGGTGATGTGAAACAAATGCTTTTGTCCACATCTAAGGGTAGTGTTTTATCTCGTTCTCCCTCTTTTGATCATATAGTATTTCGTGATTTAGTGATAGAGGCAATTATCAAACATAATTTGCCTTTTAGCTTTGTTGAATATGAGAGTATTAGAGCCATATTTGAGTATATTTATCTTGATCTCAAGTTGCTTTGTAGAAATACTGCTAAATCATATGTGATGAGAATGTTTAAGAATGAAAACAAAAGTTGTAAACTGTGTTGAGTTCAATTCATGAAAAATATGTTTAACATCTGATTTATAGACATCTATCACCATTGATGAATATCTTAGTCTCACAATTCACTTTATTGACAAAGAGTGGAAATTAAATAAAAAGATCTTGAATTTTTATCTTATGCCCTCTCCACATACTGGTGTTACATTGGCTGATTAAGTTAATTCATTGTTAAGTGATTGGGGGATTGAGAAGAAGTTGTTTTCTATTACTTTGGACAATGCTTCTACCAATGATTGTTTGGTTGATCTTTTGAAAACTCAATTAAGTTTTAGATGTGTTTTTTTGTTGAATGGTAAATTTTTCATGTTCAATGTTGTGCACATATTTTGAATTTGATTGTCCAAGATGGACTTAAAGAAATTTATGAATCTGTTGTGAAGGTTCATGAGTGCATCAAGTACATTAAGGGATCATCGGGGAAGAAACAAAAGTTTTATAATTGTGTTGCACAAGTAGGAATAGTGGATAATACAAGATGTGCCCACTAGATGGAACTCAACCTACCTTATGCTTAATAGTGCAATCTTCTATCGTCGAGCATTCTTTAATTTGCAATTGTCAGATTTAAATTTTAAGTATTGTCATTCCTTAGAAGAATATGATAAAATAAAAAATATTCGAAGTTTTTGGGGTATTTTTATGAGGTCACTTGTTTATTTTCTGGAACCAAATACCCTGCGTCAAACCTATTTTTTTCCAAGATTTTTGTCATTCAACATAATATCAAATCGGCTGTGGAAGGGGGAATGATTGCTTTTTGAGAAAGATAGGAAAACTTATGAGTTTGAAATTCAATAAGTATTGGTCTGAATATAGTTTAGTTCCTGCAATTACTGTGATTTTGAATCCCCGATATAAAATTCAACTTATTGAATGAGCTTATGCAAAACTTTATGGTAAGGATTCTCTTGAGAAAAAGCATGTTTGGGATACAATGAATTCTCTATTCAATGTATATATGAATGAGTTTTCTCATCTTGTCAAGACAAACAATACTTTGGATGAGACTTCCAACTAATTGGAATTTGGAGACACCATTTTTGAGGTAAATTATTTGTTTAGCTTATTTTAGATTTAACAAAATAAAATTTACTACATTTAATAAATATAAATTGTTTATAAGTTGTCTAATTAAATTGTTGTTTGTGTTATAGGACTTTGATATTATTTACATGGATGATACTTCTTTAAACAAGAAAAGTGAAATGGATAAATATTTTGATGAAGAAAGATTAGATAGAAAGCAAGAATTAGATGTCCTTAATTAGTGGAAAGGAGAGCAATTTCGTTATCTTATCATTTCTCAATTGGCTCGTGATATGTTAGCAATTTCTATTTTCACGGTTGCCTTCGAATCCGCTTTTAATATTGGTGGTAAAGTTTTATATCAATATCGTACTTCTCTTTTGCCGAAAGTTGTGCAAACTTTAATATGTATTTGTGATTGGCTTTTTAAGAAAGAAGGTAAATTTTTTATGCTTATCTATATTTTTTTGTCAATATTTTTTGTATATGTTTGTATAATTTTAATTTTTTATTTTTTTATGTACAATTTTTATGAAGAGAAGATTAATTTGGATAAAGTTTGTGGAGATGTCTTCAAATTAAATGTTGATGAAGATAAATCCGAACAATGCTTAAATACTATTTCTATTGATAATTAGAATTTAGAGAATTAAAAAAAAATATTTATGTATTCTTATTATAGTCGAATATTTTTTCATATTATTAAGTATTATTATAATTTTAGAATAGAAAAAACATCAATAAAAAAAAATATAAACAGTGAATGAGTAAAATATATTAAGCGAATATGGGTTCATATGTTAATTTATATATAATTTAAAATATTAATGTGTTAATGGGTTATTAATAAATTATCTATTAATTTTATAAATAAATTTGAATTTATTTACTTAACGGAGAATATAGAGCTCGCATCCCAAGAACTTTTACAAAAAAAAAAAACAAAAAAAAATTTCCATCGCAATACACTTGGTATGACTGCCATTGAGTTATTGCCACATGATATTTTTTTCAACTTGCACTGAAATTGCACCCAAAGCTGTTCCGTCATCTGCTTTTCTACCGTCCAAAGTAAAAATCTGAACGTCTGCCTCTTTATCTACTTTGCATCAAAACTTGATTGCTTTGATTTCTCAGCTGGATTTTCAAGGGTTCCATGAATTTGATGGAAGATTTAAAAAATTAATATGAATGGTTTCTCTACCAATTGCAATCCGAATATAAGTTTTCAAAAAATGAATTTTCAGCTTCAATCAAAAGATTCCCACATAGATTGTGGATATGAAACTGATAAAAGAATAATGAAAGATTTTTTAATAATATCAACTCCTGAAAATACCCATTTTTTCTTCCTTTAAACTTAGGGGAAGGTATAGCCTTTTATTTCACCATTTTTTTTTTTCTTTTACATATTTCAGGTCTGGAAATAGGTTTTGGTTTGGAGAGAGAAAAACCTGAAGAACGGGAGAGACAACGTTAATGTACTTTTAAAGCTGAACCACGTTAATGTGTTTTTAAAGCCGCTCAGTGGACTCATGAAGAGGACAAGCTTGTCCAGTTGGCATTACTTCATTGGCAGTAGTACTGTCGGAGCTCTTGAGTAATTTTCCATAAGGTGGGAAATTTTTGTTTGTAAAGGTTCTCGGGATGCGAGATTCAAGTTCCCCCATCTACTGAAATGGGATTTAAAAGGCGTAAATTCCGTGGAATTTGGGAAGTGAAAGAGCTCACTCAAAACACTTCCTGCCTCTCTGCTCTTCATCTTCTTCATTCTTCACAGTGCTCCACCACCACCACCACCACCACCACCACCTTCCTTCCCAACCTCTTCAATGGCGGACTAACAGGGAAAAAAGGAAGAGAAGATAAACCAAAACCCATCTCCAAAATGGCGATTCCACCACCCCCACATCCTCCAAACCCTCTCATTAAGAACCGCCTCATTAGAGTCTTTCTCACCATCTTCCTCTCTTCCTTCTTCTTCATCCTCGGCTCTTTCACCGTAACCACCACCTATACTTCTTCTTCCTCTTCCTCTTCTTCTTCTTCGTCAGCTCTCCTTCAACGCCATTCCCTCCACTGTTCTCATCCCAATGTCTCAACCTCACCACCTCTGCAATTCTCGTCTCTCCATACACTTCCTCTCCCTCTAGAATCCAACAAACCCCTTGATTTCTTCGGGTTTTGCTCCGAAAACTTCACCAACTACTGTCCATGTAATGACCCAACAAGAGAGAATCGATTCCCAGTTGGGAAGACCTTTCAGAAGGAGCGGCATTGCCCGGAGACCGGCGAGAGTACGGTGTCTGGTCCCAGCGCCGGCAGGGTACCGAAGGCCGATTTTGTGGCCGAAGAGTAGAGACTTTGTTTGGTTCAGCAATGTACCTTTCCCTCAGTTGACTGTGTACAAGAAATCACAGAATTGGGTTAGTTTGGAAGGTGACCGGCTTGTTTTTCCAGGCGGCGGGACGTCTTTCCGGCAGGGAGTGAAGGGTTATGTTGAGGAGATGAAGAAGGTCCTGCCATTGACGTCTGGGAGTATAAGGACGGTTCTTGATGTTGGCTGTGGGGTGAGTATGTATTATGTAACAAATTAACAATCTAAGGATTTTAGTTTGGTTAGAATAAATTATTGGAGATATATATATATATATATATATATATATATAATATATATGTTGGGCCCTGGTTATCTGTTATTTATTTTTTAAATTGTTGTGAAAATAAGGAATGAAAAATAGTTTTTAATTGTTTTTATAGAAATAAAGAATGTTTGGCGAGATTGCAAACAAATTTTGTTTTTTTAAATGTAGAGGGGTTTCATTACTATTATTTTTTTCCATTTATTTTTTGAAACTGTTGATAGAAAATAATAGTTAAATTTTGCCGTGTAACCATTTAACAGATTTCATTTTTTTTTTTTTAAAAGGTAATTCGAAAATTCAAGAGGTAAACGTTTTGTATATGTTCTCTGTTGCAATTGGTTTTGCTTGTGGTCATCTCAGTTGGTTGGAATACTTTAGAAATCTTGGTCTTGACACCTTTCTTTTTTTTTTTTTGAATATCTTGGTTTTGACTTGGTTGTATTTTTGTCGTTTTGGTCTATTCTTGTATTTTTTTTTCAGAAATATTCTTAATTCCAAACGTTGAGTAAATGTTTAGCAGAAATTCTTAATAATAGGCTGTAAATCACCTTCTATTTCAATGCCAGAAAGTGATAGAAAGAAGAGAGAAGGGGAAGTAGGAAGAAGACAATATAACATTTTCAATTTAATTCTCATTCCTTCTAATACTATTTCATTTTCATTTGAGATATCAAGAAGTATATCAATTTACCAATCTGAATTTTACAGTTCTGTTTTTCGAACAGGGTAGAGCAGTGATTATTGATTGTTTTACCGGTAGGTAATAAACATTACAAGAGTTATGGTTTATTGAGTTAGGGGCAATAATATGTATAAGAAACTGTAAGAACCATTTTTGGTTTTGACATATAATATGTTTTCCTTAGGTTGCAAGTTTTGGAGCTTCTCTAATGGACTACAACATCTTGACAATGTCAATTGCACCAAGAGATAAACATGTAGCACAAGTACAGCTTGCCTTGGAAAGAGGACTTCCGGCCATGCTTGGTGTACTAAGCACCCATAGGTTACCATACCCATCAAGATCATTTGATATGGTGCATTGCTCTCGGTGCCTTGTACCGTGGACTAAATATGGTACTCATATTTGAATCTTCAAACCTAGACGGTATTTGGAATATCCTAAAGGCTAAATGTAAATTACATTTTATTTCATTTTTCTTTGGCATTGGAGGCAAAAGACCATTTGCTATTGAATTCCCTTTAAATAAACAGAAATTGTTTGCAAATCATAAGATGACCATGTAAAAGCAACCAAAGCAATATATGGTAGTAGTCCATGTTAATTTTGGTGCTCAGATGCTTCTCAGTGTACATAAACTTCATACTCACCATATTAGTTATTCATATATTTATTTTGTTTCAATTACAAATGATCAGATGGAATGTACTTAATGGAGATTGACCGGGTTTTACATCCTGGTGGCTATTGGGTTTTGTCTGGCCCTCCTATCAATTGGAAGGTTACGTACAAAGGTAACCAGAGTAAGGCTAGAGATTTTGAAACAGAGCAAATCAGTTTGGAAGATCTTGCTAAACGATTGTGCTGGAAAAAGGAAGCAGAAACTGGAACAATTGCTGTATGGAGAAAGCCAACAAATCATATACATTGCATCCAAAAATTGAAGCTTTGGAAATCTACAAGATTATGTGTTGGAAGTGATCCTGATGCTAGCTGGTAAGTTTCTTTATTCCATTTTAGTTTCCATTTATCATATGCAGGGAAGGCTACCTCAAAAATCTAAATTAATGGTAATAAACCAAGATCCCTAATCTACCTATTTCTAATTTCTTAAGAAACGTCTTTGAAAAATTGATTTAAGGTTATCCACTCATTCCATATTTTAGGTAAGTAGCATGCTGCATCCTGTTCCAATCCTGTGCACTTAAAGAAAATCCACAAATCCATGTCTTGTCTAACTTAGCTAGGACATTGTGCTGCAATTTTAGCTTATTTTTTGTTCAAATGCCTCAACGTTGAAAGCTCTTATAAACATGATTCGTATTCATAGAGGGCAATCTGAAAAACATGTCAGTATCATTTTATTTTGTCTTGGAAAATTTTAAAATTGATGTCTCTGTCGTTATTTTTTTATGCTATTAGAGTAGGATGTCAACAAATAACACATTACAAATGATGCTTTATTATGTTAAATCATTGTTTTGTACTACATTTCCTTATCACAATCATATTTCTTCTGAAAGTTTCTAAACTTACATCATATTTTAGCTTAGGCCTCTTTGAGTATTAGTCTATTTAGCTTTTGTTAACTTGTCGCTTGTTGGCTTTATTAATCTATTTACTTACACATTTATATGCAAAAAAGCTGAAGCAATGCGTTATGTATTTTGGGTTCTGTTCCCTCTCAATGTTCTTAAGGTGTGAGATATTTAATATTTGTTCTCAAATAATCTTGAAGATGCTTATCTTTTTAGTTATTGGTTACACCCTCTGATGTCTGGAACCTATTCTACATTTAAACATAACAAAATTTTCTTTAATTTCCTGTTGCTTTCTCTATTAGTCCCTTTTTAAGTTCATTTTCTCAACAGGTACGAAAAGATGGAAACCTGTATTACCCCTCTCCCGAATGTTACAGATATCCATGCTATATCTGGTGGAGCTCTTGGAAAATGGCCTAAACGGCTGATGACTACTCCACCCAGAATTAAAAGTGACAGAATTAAAGGAATTACAGCTAATACCTTTAATGAAGACATAAAGTTATGGAGCAAGAGAGTTACACATTACCGTGTCATTCTGAAATCTCTAAGTACCGGTAAATATAGAAACATTATGGATATGAACGCGGGCATAGGGAGTTTTGCAGCAGCGTTGATGAAATTTCCAGCTTGGGTTATGAATGTGGTACCATATAATGCAAAAGAAAATACCCTTGGTGTCGTATTTGAGCGTGGCCTCATTGGAACTTACATGGACTGGTAAGACTTGAATTGAAATCTGTAGTCCCACTTTCTTTTTCCCTACTTTCATTTTGTTATACAAAGAAAAGGAAATACACTCTGCACATATTAATATGCTTTAACAACTTTACTTTTTCATCTTTAAATATTTTTATGTAATGTCTATTTTCTAAGTTCTTAATGCAAGGTTATCTTAAACATTTTTTTTTTTTAAAAGAAAAGAAAATTAAAATTTCTATTTTCAAGTATTGGTATAGTTAAAATTGCTATTTTTTATTTTTAACTAATGATATTTTTCTCCTTAATTAGATAATAGATTGTTCTAAAAAATGGCTGCAGGTGTGAGCCATTCTCAACATATCCCAGAACATACGATCTGATTCATGCCTATAATCTTTTCAGCATGTATAAAGACAAGTAAGCTTTGAAATTAACTCTGATTTATATGTTCTTCTAAGCACTCTTTAAATCCACCTCATTTCTTTGTATATGAAATGAAACTTTTATCTTTAATTAAAATGGAAAGTATATTTTGTGATTTACTGTTTCTTAAGTTTAATCGAATTGTAGAACATGCCCAAATCCTACTACATATCTGCATTCTTAAATTTACGTTGTCTGTCATTAGTTCTTCATCGATCCTATGAATTCACAACATAATAAAACTGTTGATCAACTTTTCTTCCTATTAAAAAAAAAAATATCTTTTTTGTTTTTCCAGCGTTAAAATTTATAACGAAGTAAATCTAGATTTTACTAATATATTCAGTGAATTTAAAATGAAAACACTTGCACACACAAAATAATTGGTCATTTTTTTAGCCTATCACATCCTCCTTTAATAAAACAAATCAGCAGAGTCTTGAAGTTAAATTATTTTCGACCTACAATAACTCCTCAACTTATTTTCTCATGCAGCATTTTCATGGTTCTACTTATGATCCTATAAAAAGTTGAAGAAAGTAAGCTCTAGCTACTTGTCACATTGGTAAATGTCTAACTGAAATTTTTATCCCTCATACAGATGTGACATTGTAGATATCCTCCTGGAGATGCATCGGATTCTTCGTCCGCATGGTTCTGCTATTATAAGAGATCACGTGGACATTATTGTTAAAGTAAAAGGCATTACTGATAAGATTAGATGGAATGCTAAAATATTTCACAGTGAAAACGGACCATTTCATCCTGAGAAGATACTACTTGTTGACAACGCTGATGAGTAGACAACAGTATTTCCCACCAATAATTTTTCTATCTGCCAAATTGTTTTCATGCTATGGTGTGTAAAGTTTAATTAATTCACATCCTATTTATTAGAATGATTACAAATTCACAACTTAATTACATGCTATATATCTATCATTGAGATGGAGGGGGAGAGACGAAGAGTGTTGTGTTAATATATGTTAGTGTTAATATTGTACCATGAAGTTATGACTCTGAGCAGTGTACAGCTTTAAGCAGATTCAAGTATTTATAAACTATCTCTGAATTGTAGTCTTTATAGACATTTTGTATCACATGGTTTGAACACCGTTCTTATTTTGCAGGACTCCCATGCTTTGATTTTGTTGGAACCTGTGTGATATTCTTTTTGTGAAGAGTTTATTTTTTTGTAGTTTCTAGTTTTTAGGATTTATCTTTTTAATTTTTAGGTAGTTTAATTAAATAGGACTTTGTTTCCTATTAGGTTTAGGAGGTCTTTCTATTAGGTTTAGGAGGTATTTCCTCTATAAATACCATATAGTCACAAGACCTATGTAGAGAGCTGTATATTTTTTCTTCTTTTTTCAACGCTACACAAGCGTGATATTTTTTCTTCTTTTTTCAATGCTATACTAGTGTGATATTTTTTTCTTTTTTTTTCAGCGCTGTATTAGCGTGTTATTTTGTTAGCAGCTTATTTTTTCTTATTTAAGTTTTTTCAATAAAATATTTTTTCTATTTTCTTATATTTTTTCTTTTCTATTATATTTTTTCTTTCTCTCATAGTTTATTGTAATTCTGAGGGTTTATCTTTTTTCTTCCACAATATTCTTTTTTTCTTTTTTCAACAGTGGTATCAGAGCTTCAGATTTAAGGGACTGTTTTTTCTGTGAGAAAAATTTTGTTTGCTTTTTTCTATTTGAGAGGAAAAATTTTATTTGAGAGAAATTTTAAATTTTTTCAATATGTCTTTTAGTTTTGGTGTTTCCACTCCTCCACAATTTAATAGTGAAAACTATCAATTTTGGGTTGTTAAGATGCAATCCTATCTCAAAGCGCTTGGCCTATGGGAATCTGTTTTCAGTGATGTTGATCCTGCATTGTTGGTAGCAAATTCAACTTTGAATCAAATTAGGCAACATGAAGAGGAAAAATCAAAGAAACCTAAGACTTTATCTTGTATTCATGCTGCTTTGTCAGATCCTATTTTTTCAAGAATTATTGATTGTGATGCCAAGAAAGCGTGGGATAAATTAAAGGAGGAGTTTGAAGGAAGCACAAGGGTGAAGGCAGTCAAATTAATAACCCTTAAAAGGGAATTTGAAATGTTAAAGATGAAGGATTCAGACTCTGTGAAGGATTACACAACCAATTTGATGTTTATTGTGAATAAAATTAGACTAACTGGTGAGCAATTTTCAGATCAAAGAGTTGTGGAGAAAATAACGGTGAGTGTTTATAATAAGTTTGAAGCAAAGATCTCAAAGAATAAGAATCTTGTGATTTGACTACTCTTTACGAAGTTAATTAGCAAATTACAAGCCCAAGAGCAAAGAGATTTTATTCGTAATGATGACGATGATGGTATTGAAGGAGCCCTTCATGTGAAAGGAGGAGCACAAAGAAAAGGAAAATTTTCTCTTTGCCATTTTTGCAACAAATCCAATCATCTTGAGAAAATTGCTGGTCCAAAATAAGAAATTTTTCATTACGATTATTGCAACAAAGATGGTCATCCGGAGCTACGTGCGTGCCAAACAAAATCAACCAACCCAACAATCTTCACAACAAGCACATCGTGTAGAAGATCAAAAGCAAGATGCTGAATATTTGTTTATGGCGGCTCATGTTGATACTGAATCAGATTTATTTTGATAAGCAATTTGATTTTTTTTTCTATAACAAATTAGGGTTTACTCAAGAAGAATCTCAAGGAGGAGTGTTGGAACCTGTATGATATTCTTCTTGTAAAGAGTTTATTTTTTTGTAGTTTCTAGTTTTTAGGATTTATCTTTTTAATTTTTAGATAGTTTAATTAAATAGGACTTTGTTTCCTATTAGGTTTTGGAAGTCTTTCTATTAGGTTTAGGAGGTATTTCCTCTATAAATACCATATAGTCACAAGACCTATGTAGAGAGCTGCATATTTTTTCTTCTTTATTCAACGCTACACAAGCGTGATATTTTTTCTTCTTTTTTCAACGCTATACTAGCGTGATATTTTTTTCTTCTTTTTTCAGCGCTGTCCTAGCGTGTTATTTTGTTAGCAGCTTATTTTTTCTTATTCAAATTTTTTCAATAAAATATTTTTTCTATTCTCTCATATTTTTTCTTTTCTATTATATTTTTTCTTTCTCTCATAGTTTATCGTAATTCTGAAGGTTTATCTTTTTTCTTCCACAATATTCTTTTTTCCTTTTTTCAACAGATTTGACATTGCATGTAATTAGTGGTGGTTGTTTCAATGTTTTGCGCCTGATTGTTTTGCCGGTGTGTAGAACGACCTAGTATGAGCGATGTATGTAAGTTTCTCTCTTTCTCTCCTCATAACAGTAAAAGGACTAGTCTTTATATCCGAGCCCTTTATGTAGAAAAACTGAGAGATAGATATGGTTGGGGTTGGGTAAAGTTAGAGGTTATGAAGACTAGTTCAGAAATAATAATATGAGACACTTGGATGTTTATTGAATATGCTTTCAAACTTAAGTTCTTATAAATCATAGAAAACCATCAATTGGTTTTCTCAAATCATGAATAAGTGAAGTATTATAGTAGATGCTTCTGAAGTCTAAGTCTATGTTTGATAGGATTGAAAGTAAATAAGGATGATGGACCAATATAGTGTGAGAATGAAGGAAACAAAATTTTTAATTCATGTTGTACCTTATGGAGCCCTATAAGCCCAATTTAGAATAATGTAGATTAAAGTGTAAAAATATAATGCCCCTTTGGATTCCATGGAAACTTGTTACTATTTCATCAGGATATGGAAGGCATCATCAAGACACAAATTTCTGTCCATGCTCGTTTACAAGAAGGTGCTGTCTATGCTCTACACAATACACAAGAAGCGATACAATGTATGCGGCAAGGCTTGCATGCTTTGGAATGATGCCATTGAAATAATTTCTGTAAGCATATTTTGTATATAAGCAAGCAATCAAAGGTAACATACAACACGAAAGTTTGCAATGCAAAACTATGGGGATCACCCGCTTGTCAATCAGAGGAAGCTCAGTGAGATGCACGCACGAATCCGGTGAATTTGTTATTCTGCAAGCATCTGCAGATGCACGTAAAAATGAAATCCAGTATGACATATGACTTGCTAGAAAGACATCAATCAAGCAGAAAAAAAAATCAGTCCAGCAAGATTCGTCAAAGACCCAAATGAACCTTGTAGACTTCACCCTTTCATAATATAATTTGATTTCGTAATAAGATCACAACTCCATGAATTGACAATACACTGTTATTCACTCTAGTTTGGAGCACAATGATACAGAAAAATGTTGCATGTCCCTCCTCAAGGTGTCTCTAAATTGTATCTTCAACTGCATATCTTCGATAAAAGGAAATACAGTTGGGTTTTCCCTTTATCAGACAATATTGAAAAGGACTAACCTTGCAAAGGGTGTGGAATACCAGCAAAACGGCGCGTTGAACTATGCTCATAAGAAAATGTTATCAGTTTCAGTTTCGGCAATAAATATCAAACACAAAATTAAGAATTAAAAAGATTAATAATAATAATATTGTTTAAGAAACATGAAAGAGTTATCAAGACTAATACAACATCCTTCACCAAGTTAGAACTTTACCATCAACCTGATGAACAGCTTTGTCTAGGACAGCCTCTAAACCTTAAACAGACATTTAAGAGAGCAAGCTTAACAAAGAAAATATGGGTTCGAATTTGACACATCATATAAAGAAAACAGGGAAATACTTGACCAACTGAACAAGCAACTCAAAAAGGGGAATATTGGGATAAAGAGTTGCATGCCATGTTTCCGCAAATATGAAAATATGTTCAGGTTATATAAAATGGAATTGTAAATAGATAATAAATATTCAGAAAGTAAGCTATATTGGATATTATAGGAGCTCATGGATTTCTAAAGTTGGCATGTGTGGCAGACAATCATTTCCCATGAAGAACGTTTGCAGATCACAATAGTAGATTTTTGAAGGGTTTTTTGATGCCATAGCTTATGGTATGGTCATTTAAGTTTTTTTAGCCAACTTTTATAAAAATTAAAATTTTAACTATTTTTTCATTTAATGTTTAATGTTTTTACCTAACTACCTCTTCTTTAGCCCATTCTTTTCTTCTTTGTTTGACGAGACGACCATCATTGCCTCCTCCTTCTTTGGCCGAGCAATAAGTATTTAAATGTATTTAATTTCATATTTTTTTAGTTATATATGTTTAAATCCAACTAAATTTGAAAAAATATTAAATTGAAATTTTTTTTTTAAAAAAATGATTACAGGCTTGGTCGTGCATCCTGGTGGTACCCACTCCCCACCTGGTGGCGCTTGTAGAAGAAATGAAATGTTTGAGAAAAGGCTTAACATGTACATTGAATCACAGGAATATAAATACATGTGGTACAGAAGTAGTTACAAGTGATAAGTGATAACAGTAACAAACTATCCTATATACAAGAGATAATGACATGTACATCTAACGTATAACAACCAGTGTGTGAAGATATAGATTACAATTGGTTATTATCCCCCTTCAAGATTTAGGTCGGTCACAAACACCAATCTTGGACCGTAGTGCCTGAAAGCATTGGCGAGAAAGGGGCTTCGTAAGAGTATCTGCAAGCTGATTAGAATTGGAAACATGAGAGACCCGGATATAGCCGGTGGTTATTTTGTCCCGGACAAAATGAAAATCCATGCGGACATGCTTTATCTTGGAGTGGAGTTTAGGATTTGAGCAAACATAGGTGACCCCAAGATTGTCATAGTAGATTGTTGGAGTTGAAGGATAAGAGATATGCATCTCGTGAAGCAAGGAAACCAACCAGAAAACTTCTGAAGTAGCATGCGCCACAGCACGATACTCAGCTTCAGTGGAAGATCAAGAAATAGACTTTTGCTTGCGAGAGGACCATGAGATAGGATTACGCCTAAGGAAGACAATGTATGCGGAAGTAGATATGCTATCGTCATGATTTCTAGCCTAATCAACATTGAAGAAGGCATGGAGATGGAGAGGAAAGTTGCGATGCAAATGGAGACCAAAGGAGGATGTGCCTTTTAAGTAGCGAAGAACTCTCTTAACAGCTGTCCAATGCACATCGGTAGGATGATGCATAAACTGGGAAAGTTTGTTTATGGTGAATGCAACATCTGGACTTGTAAGTGAGAGGTATTGTAAGCTTCCCACGACCTAATGAAACTTGTGAGGTGACGAGAGTAGAGAGCCATCAGATAGGTGGAGAGAGGTCGAAGAAGCCATTGGTGTGGTAACATCTTTTGCATCCAACATGTTGGTTTTCTGAAGAAGGTCGTGAATATACTTTTGTTGAGAGAGAAGGATACCCATTTTGTGGGAAGCACTTCCACACCAAGGAAGTAATGCAGCTCACCAAGGTCTTTGAGAGAAAATTTCTGTGAGAGAGATAAAACAAACTGGTCAAGTAACTTTGTGTTATTACCGATTAAGATGATATCATCCACGTAGACCAGGAGATATAGAACCGAGTTTGCATGATTGTAAATGAAGAGGAAAGTGTCCGTATAAGAATTCTTGAACCCAAAAGCTAGAAGAAATGATTTGAGGGTTGTGAACCAAGCCTTTGAAGCTTGTTTGAGGCCATAAATGGCTTTACGAAGGCGACAAACATGAGTTGGACGTGAGGAATCCACAAAACCAAGAAGCTGCTGCATGAAAAGATTCTCATCAAATTTCCTATTTAGAAAGGCGTTGTTTGTATCCATTTGCCACAAGGGCCAGTTATGGGACAAGGCAAGACATAAGATGATGCGAATCATGGCAGGTTTCACAACCGGGCTGAAGGTATCGAAGTAATCAATACCAGGGCGCTGATGGAAGCCCTTAGCAACCAAACGAGCTTTGTAACGCTTAATCAAACCATCCGGCTTGCGTTTGATACGGAATACCCACTTGCAGCTGACAACATTCTGAGAAGAATGAGGAGGAACCAATTCCCAAGTGTTATTACGTTGCAGCATGGTATTCAATGGACATTGCATGACACCATTTAGGAGACTTGAGAGCTTGAGAAACTGTGTGGGGTTCAGTCAGACTTGCGGTAGAGACACAAGAAGCAGGAAAAAAGTCTTTAAGAATTTTGGATTTGAAAACATGGTTTAAGGCATGGGTATGCATTTTGTGTGTAAGAAGAGGTGGAGAGGAGTTAGATGGTATGGTTGAAGGGTAGGAATAGAACTTGGAGGGGAGTGAGCCGGAGTGGAATTTTCTCCAGGATTTGCTAAGGGTGTAGCTTGTGAGGGACCAGATGCATGCGAAATACTAGGTGAGATATGAGAATGACGTGGTGTAGAAGATTGAGAAGTTCAAGAGGAAGGCGAGAGACACGAAGGAGGTTAGGATGGGATATATGTGTGGCGAGAGTCGAAGATAAGAGGGACACTAGGGGAATCGAAAAAGGATGGAGTAGATAGTGTTTGAGAGTTGAGGGACTTGTAGGGAAATGTGTGTTCAACAAAAACTACATGTCGTGAGCGATAGAAGGTGCTAGTAAGTGGATTAAAGTAAACATAGGCATTTTGTGAACGTAATAGATTGAGATAGACACAGTGTGGATCGAGCATCAAGTTTAGTGGTGGTGTAAGGGCGTAACCAAGGGTAGCAAAGGCACCCACAAATTTTGAGAGATGTGTAGTTGAGTGGTTTTTGAAATAGCTTTTCAAAAGGAGAGGAATTCTGGAGTGTGGGTGTAGGAAGGCGATTGATGAGATAGGTGGCAGTGAAGAAAACATATGTCTAGAAGGTATGTGGAAGACCAACTTAAGATAAGAGAGACATCCTAATGTCATGAATGTGCCGATGACACCGCTAGCATAGCCATTTTGTTGAGGGGTATGTGGTATTGTGAGAAAGTGATGAATTCCATTTTGCTGGAAGAAATGATTAAGGCGTATAAATTCCCCTTCATTGTCAGAGTAGAGGGAAATAAGAGGAAGTTGGAAAAACCTTTCAACCATGCATTTAAACTTGACTAACATCGGATTTTTGTTTAATAGGAAAGAACCAAATATACTTAGAGTAATGATCTACAAAAATAACATAATATTTAGATCCATCAAAGGAAGGCAAAGTAGGACCCTAAACGTTTGAGTAGACAAGCTGAAGAGGTTACGAACTAGACATTGAAGACCGACCAAAAGGAATCCTGTAAGATTTATTACATCGACAAGGGTCATAGCTAAATTTCATGCGAGAGCTAATAGGAAGATGAAAACGGGTGATAATTGTGTTTAAAACTGAAGAAGATGGGTGACCAAGCCGATGATGCTAGTTTTAAAGACATGACGAAACAATAAAGTAAGCATGCGGAGAGGTGGAAGATTGTGTATGCTCTGGCCACTCATATGTAGCACCATTAAGAGGTCCTTTGAGAAGAATTGCTCCAGTCCGTAAGTCTTTCATAAGAAAGCAATGAGGTAAGAACTCAATGGAAGCATTGTTGGTTTGATAGAATTTAGAAACAGAGAGCAGATTTCGCTTCATTTGAGGATACATAAAACGTCAGTGAAAAGAAAAGAGGTAGAGGAGGTAGGAAGTGTTGTGGAACCTGTGTGGGTTATAAAAGTGTATTACCATTGTCAACAGCTATTTCATTGGGCCCATCATATTCAGAATGCAAGGAAAGATTACTAAGATCAGTTGCAACGTGATGAGGCGCCGGAGTCCATGAGCCATAGTGTGCTATGTGGTGGAGGGTATGGTGGAGACCCAAGAACAGAGCCACAGTGGAAGGCCTGAGGAGGTGGAACTCGAGGGAAGGACTGTTGTTGCTAGGGAGTGTATGTACACTATTGTTGAAAAAGAATGCAGAAGCCAGCGAAATGTCCCTAGGTGAAGCAGAGTTGACATTTACCATTATAGGTGCTGAAAGGGCATGACTACGAGGCAGTGGTCATGCAGGGGTGAGGAAGGAGTAGTCCGACGTGGAGAGGAGGATCCAAGGGTGCATGGCTGTAAGGACCTCTGATTGGAACCTCGAAACAAATTGGGATTCTTAGTGGCGACATTGGCTGTGACAGCGATCTCAGCGATGAAGGAGTCATGCAGTTTCTTGTAATTGTCATGCTCAGTGAGGTTTTCATAAATTTCCTCAAAAAAGATTGGTGTGTCACGCGTACTAAAAGCAACAACTATATTCTCATAATCACTAGAGAGACCATTAATGATATATAAGATGAGCTCATCCTCACTGAAAGTGTGGTCAAGAAGAGTGAGTTTGTGCACCACATTTGACGTCCATTAAATAGGTAGTCATTGAGCGAGACCTTTGAGGCCGAATGACCTTCTCTCGAAGATGCAGCAAACGGGACCAAGAGGGCTTGGCAAATGTCAACACTAGCTTCTGCCAGGCTTCTCGAGAAATGTTAGTAGAGGAGATAAGACGATGAACATCAGTAGAGAGGGAGGCAAGGATTGCATTTAAAAGAAGTGAATCTTGACGAACCCATAATAGGAAATCTGGATTGGGTGAATTGGTGTTAGGTAACACAGATGGTGGACAGGGAATAGAACCATCAATAAAGCCATAGAGGTCATATCCAATGAGAAGGGCATCAAATTGTTTTTTCTAAGGAAAGTAGGTGACATCTGTGAGTTTGAGAGGTGCTTAGGTTGCCATGTTAATGACAACCAGTGTACGGTTCACAAAAATGGGTTTAGTGCTAACAAAAAATGGGCCAGTAGTAGAGGTGGCAGAAGAGACAGGAGTTGAAGCCATGTAGAAGAAATGAAATGTTTGAGAAAAGGCTTAACATGTACATTGAATCACAGGAATATAAATACATGTGGTACAAAGTAGTTACAAGTGATAAGTGATAACAATAACAAACTATCATATATACAAGAGATAATGAGATGTATATCTAACGTATAACAACCAGTGTGTGACCAAGGCATGGATTCGTGGTTCCCCCACCAACACCACTTGTTGGTGGTGCCCCCACCACCACCTGTTGGTGGTGGCATCGATCATGCCCGTCCATTTTTTTTAAATTTTTTTCAACTCATAACCCATAAGCAAATTCAAAATCAAACAATCAAACTTCACTAAAGCATTTTTTCAAACACCTATCATACTTGAAAAAAGTTATAATGCATGCGAAGTGTTTGAATAAATATTTTAATAAAGCTTGAGTATTTAATTGCATATATTTTTGAGTTACATATATTTAGGTCTAATTAAATTTAAATAAATATTAAATTGAAAAAAATTATAAAAAAAATTGGCTACGGGCTTGGTGCACTAGTGGTGCCCCCACCACCACCAGGTGGTGCCCCCACTACCACCACGCCCCACCAAGCCTCACCACCAAGGCATGGCTTGGTGGTTCCCCCACCATCACTTGGTGCTTCCCCCACCAAAGCATGCCCCCACTACCACCTATTGGTGGTGGCATCGACCATGCCCATTCATTTTTTTTATTTTTTTTAACTCATAACCTATAAGCAAATTCAAAATCAAGCTTTACTAAAGCATTTTTTTCAAACACCTATCATACTAGAAGAAAGTTATAATGTATACTAAGTATTTGAATAAATGCTTTAATAAAGCTTGAATATTTAATTGCATATGTTTTTGAGTTACATATATTTATGTATAATTAAATTTAAATAAATGATAAATTAGATTTTTTTTAAATTGGCTATGGGCTTGGTGCACCCACTACAACTACCACCACCCCACCAAAGCATGGCTTAGTGATGTCCCCACCACCACCAAGCCCCACCAACCTTCACCACCAAGACACCATTTGGTGGTGCACCCCCCACCACCACCACTACAAAACCCCACCAAACCTCACCACCAAGGCATGGCTTGGTGGTGCCCCCATTACCAAGGCCCACCAAAGCATGGCTTGGTATTTGAATAAATGCTTGAGTATTTAATACTTGAAGGAAGTTATAATACATGCTTGGGTATTTAAGACTTAGTGCTTGAATAAATGCTTGAAGGAAATTATAATGCATGCTAAGTGTTTGAATAAATATTTTAATGAAGCTTGAGTATTTAATTGCATATGTTTTTTAGTTATATAAGTTTAGATTCAACTAAATTTGAATAAATATTAAATTGCAAAAAAAATAAAAAATAAAAAGAAAAAATTGGTTACGGGCACCACCACTACCCGTCGAAGGTGACACCGACCATGCCCATCTATTTTATTTTTTATAAATTTTTATTCAATTCATAACCCATAAGCAAATTTAAAATCAAACTAATCAAGCTTCACTAAAGTATTTTTTCAAACACCTATTGTATATTCTAACTTCTTTCAAGCATTCTAAGTCATTGTGGTTGACCAAAAAAGAAGAAGAAGAGAACAGTCGATGGTGGTGGCTAAGTTATGACATCAAAAAATTTAATTTAAGGGTATAAGGGTAATTTTAGGCTAATATTTTAATTATCCATCAAATTGGTTTCTTTTCATTAAATAATAGTGGACCAGGTTATGACATCAAAAAACCCTTTTTATTGTGTTTACGAACAACAATTATTATTATTTTTGCATTCTATTCATGAAGGACAGAAAATTAGGGGCTTAATTAGGATTAATTACTGCTCCTTTTAGAGTCAGGAAAACTGGCTTTTGCAAAAATTACCAGCAAACAATTACCAAAGAAAAACAAAATACATGATTAAATCCCATAATTAATGATTAAATTAGACAATGATCCACAAATAAATCTTTTCTACTATTTCATTATAAAATATTATATAGTAATCTGAAAGATCACTACGTAGTTTCAGATTTTAGAAAAGTGAACAATTTGTAGAGAACATTGTTTGCCAATTTTAGTATCACCGTATAATCACATAAGGCTTTTAACAATTTGTAAATCACTTCACCAATAAGCATGGACCAAAGTCATACATAATTATCTTAAACACTAACATCAACCAACTCTAGTTTAAAAAACTGAAAGTGAACTACTGTATTCTAAGAGCTTGTTTGATAACATGGTTGTTTTTTATTTTTAGTTTTTTGCTCTTGAATTATGTGTAGTTTGGTTAGTTTAGAAGTAGGTTGGAGTTTGTTAAATGTTAGTTAGACAACTTAATTGAATAAAAATATGAAGGAAAATGAAAAATACAAATAAAAAATGAAAACACTTTGAAAGTGTTTTCATTTTTTATTTGTATTTTTATATTTTTACTCAATTGAGTAGTCTAGCTAACATTTAATAAACTCTAACTAACTTCTAAACTAACCAAATTACACGTAACTTAAGAGGAAAAAAAAAAACCAAGCTATCAAACGGGTCCTAAATCTCTTTTTATGATTTAGCAAAGTATTCAATTACCTCATAAGTTCCTCACAACTATGACAAATCAAAGCTTCATCAACTGTTAGAGAAAGATAAAGTTTTTAAACTTTGAAAACCGAAAGATGAAGTTTCTAACCTTTGAAAACTGAAATATGAAGTTTTTGACATTTGAAAACCCCATTATTGTGCAAACCCTGTCGTTTCATTTGTTGACTTGTTGACAAATCTCACCATACCATTACAGAATGCAAAGACCCCACATATCGGACTCCAACATCCAAGTAATAAAATAGCAAATTTCCAATGCAGTGAGTTTTCCAACTAAAGATGAGTTATTTCCTACTGTTTTTGACCTCCTAAGTTTAAATCCGAGCTTTTTTCTTAGTTAAAAACCTCTTGTTTTGTAGAATCACGAAACCCATTTAGAATCGCCACTTTCCATTGAGATTTCGGCCAAACCGGGTGTTTTCTGACCGAACGAAAGATATATTCTTGATTTTTGAGTTGTGGCCTTCAATTTAATATATAATATGTCAATTTTGATCAAGGTTTATGAAAAACCCTAAATTTGAAGGTTAGAGGTAATTTTGGAATTTTAATAAAAGTTAACTCAATTAGTGTAATTTGGAGAATTTAGTAGTATTAATATGTTTTTGGATATAATTGAGGATGATTGATGTTTTAGTTTGGGAGAATTGGTTGATTAGAGGAAAAATTCACATTGTGGGTGGTAATTTTAGAATAATTGTGCACGATAATTGTTAATTGGTGTTGTTTAAGTGTAGAATCTATTATTTTGCATTAAATAGAAATAAAATGGAAATATTTTGTTATTATTTAGGACTTGTGGCTCGTGTGGGCTTAGGAGTGGATACATCGGAGGATCAGCAGTGATCCTATATGTGAGTATACTAAATTTTATTTTTATTTGTACATTTATATTAAATTTATTATGTTTGAGTATTATTATAAATTGGTTATTTCGACAATTTTCAGTATATTTGAGTATTTATTTTAATAGTACGCATATAATTATTATTACGAGGAACATTTATTTAAACACATATTGATTATTAAATGTGGTTTTAGAGAATTTATATTGGTATGCTTACAGAAAAATATTGAGTTTGGCTGTTGGATATGTTTTTATACCGTGGATATTGTTGTGTTACATTTTTTTCTGTTAATGTACGCCATGTGTTTCCTGAACACAGTGATTTGACCTGTTGATAATATGTATTCCGTCCCCCTTGCGTGTAGGCTGGACGATGATTGATATGTATTCTGTCTCCCTTGTTTGTTTACGCATGACATGAAGTTGGACGATGATCCATCCCTACTATATCTTGGGACGCCAAGGGTAGTATGACGGTTTACCCTCTCCCTATCTATCTTTGCTATGCCTTGGAACGCTAAGGGTAGTATGACGGTTCCCCCCTCCTCCTGTGATTTTCGGTTGTATTTTGGCGTACAAATTTTCATCGATTTTGAGAGAATTTTCTTGTATTATTATTTTACTATAATTATTGAATTGTATTTTATAAAATATTATTATTATTATTATGGTTAAAAATTGTTACAATGAGATTATTAAGTTATTGAATAGATTTTACTCAAATTGTTATATATAAATTATTTACACTGTTTTTAATGGATCCACTCGTTGAGTTTGTCATTAGTTCTTGTTTTATTTTTATTTAGATTTTCAGTTGGTTTTCAGCTGACTGTGGTTGAATTTCCATGCAAGGCATCAGCTTATCTTCATTCTATCGCTCGAGACTTTTCTGTTATCATTCTAATCAAGTTTTTATTTTCTTTTAATTTTAGTTATGTATCTTGTACTTTTAACTATTTTTGAAAAATAATCTAAATTGCTCTGAGAATATTGTAAGTCGGTACCAAACTGTCTTTTATATTAGATTTCTTGATATTTTTGAAAATTATCATGTTTATTTGTTATTTTGTTATGAGAAATCCAATGGTATTTATTGTGATCACTAGATATATATTTTGAAAATTATTTTATTTACAAGAACAAATTGGGTTAGTCTAAGTTTTAGAGAGAGGTACTGCTGAAATTTCTATAGAAATTTTAATAGAATTTTCCCGAGGCGGAACCCATCCCGGGTACGGTCATATCAGGAAGTGAGAGACACACAAAACAGTTCAACTTTATAACTTAAAATTAAATTATAATTATATAATTGTTTGCAAGATTAGGATTCAAGAAATAAAAGTTGGTCTATTAACCAAAAAATGGAATATATCTATACGAACCAACTTCATAATTTTGATATTGTTTGCTACTTTATAATATGACTTGAAAATGTACTAAGTACTTTAACAACCTTGTCAACTTAGCAATTTCTTGGTGTTCTTTCCATTCAAACTTCAACAAAGGAGTATGCCTAAATCAAGTCCCAGAAACACAAGCAGCATTGAATTTTAAGATAGAAAAAGGTGAGTAACAACAATAAAGAAAAAGGTAATTTGATGTAATGGCCACGTGCTCAATAATTATTGTACAAATAGACATGTGTTAATTATTTTTTGAAAAATACCCATCATTACCAAAAATACCCTACCTTAATACTTATAACTGTATTATTGTCTTTCTTATTTTTTTTACCTTTTTGTTTTTTCATTTTTTACTCCTATGATTTTTATTAGTTTTGTAAGATATTTTTCTATCAAACTACATCAATTTGTGAGCATTTTTTTTTGAATCAAGTAGTTTTGTTAAATATTAAATGAGATATGATTTTAATAAGTTCTTAAACTATTCATATTTTATTTTTCTTCCTTATGTTTTTTTATTTCCTTTTGTCTTTCTTGTCTACTCCTGTAATTTTTATTTGTTTTGTGATATTTTTTTTTGTTGTTGTAAAATTAGGTCAAGTACTGGACATTTTAGTTTTTAAATCAAGTTATTTCGATAAGTATTGAATGAGATATAATTTTTAAAAATTCATTAATTTTTTTGAAAAAATACGCACTTTGGGAGAGACCCGCTCAGTTTTGGTGAGAATTGCCTGCCCATTTTCAATGAAGATTGCCTGCTCGCAAAAAAATGAGCAGTCTCACCAAAGTTGAATGAATGCTGGGTGTGAAACCGGTGACCAAGACCTCCAGAAATCGGACACCATGGTTGGTTTCCATATCTGGAGCCAATTTGGAAGGCCTAGGCAAGTAAAGGAATGGTGATTGGTTTGGATGGGTTATGTGAGCGAGATGAAGAAAGCCTCTTAATAAGTATCTTGAAGTGAAGGGTCCGACATGAATGACAATATCTTGTCAGGTGTACTGAGTTGAGACCGAGTTAGAAGCGACTCAGTATTGAACTGGGAGCTGGCGGCGAGATAGGGCAATGACGACGGGCTGTTTGTACTGGATTTTGTATTGAACATGATAAGTTTTTGGGATTGATATATGAATAGAATTTTTTAAGTCGGTTTTCTAATAAAACCTCCTCTAACTTATTAATTAATTAGTAAATAAAATAATTTAATTTAAGAATACTTTGGAGGACAGTTTAGAAGAAAAACCGCCCTCTCAGGTTAACTTTAAGGACGGTTTTTACATTGTAAGTGAGAATAAAAAAAAGAAGAAGATTGAATTCAGAAACACGTTAGACATTATAATTAATATGTATTTCAATCACAGATCATAGAATTGCTCTTTCTTGGGTTGTGAATGTGGCAAAGAAACCTTAATTTTCTTAATTAAGCACAAGGCTTTGTTTATATATCCAAGTGACTACAAATACAAGGCATTGTACCTGAGTGCTGACCTGTAAATTGATCTCTTTTTTATCCGCAATAAATACTTATGTAGGCATTTTGATGGCATAGGCGATAACTTTTTGTGTGAAGAAGTTTCTAGTATGTATTTGTCCATATACAAAGAAACATTGTCGATAAAATCAAGTATTTTTTATAATTATACATGTGTCAGATAAATCTTGTCATCACTCCTGAACTGAAAGTAATTTATCGGTGATTAATAAATCCAAACCCAAAATGTTTATACAGAAATACTATGGTGCCCTATTAATTACTGTTCATTGGTTACTTAGTTTGCTTATGACAGGAAACGCTATGCATGCAGGATTAACATTTAAAATTAAATCTTTATTTGATTTATATATACAATAGAACCTCTCTATATTATAATATTGAAACTAAAATTAATTTTATTACTCCGAGGAGCTTATAATTTGATGGGATGTAGTTATAAAAATTATTATTTTGACATAATTATCCTATAGAGGTAAAGTATGCACTATATTAATAATTAATTAATATATAATACGGGAATATAAAAAATTTCATGCCAAAAAGCACTAAACATGTTTGAAAAGATAGAAATATTTTGGTTTCAATAAGAAATTATTAGCTATTAGTAAGTTCAAAGATGGGGAAACAACCCTAAAGAATATATTATTATCCAAAATAATTTTAGATAAATATTTTGTATCATCTTAAACCTTAATATAGACAAAGTGTTATTATTATTTTTTACAATATACAAATAATTATTACTATGTAAAGACAACCTTAAAACAAAACCTAAAAAATTATAACTTATCACAGTATGTAGTTTTTATTCATTTATAACTCCTCTTATTTATAACTCATCAAAGTCAGGATTAAAATTTTTTATGACTATATGGAGGTTATTCCTATGAATGATATCATTATAGAGATATCTTACTATATGTGTGTGTATATATATATATGAGATCTATATATATAATATATCTGACTGTTTATCTTTATCTTATCTTTATACATACACACCTAAGAAATAACTAAAACTACTCTATACCAAAGCATAATTCCTGTATCTAACATGCCCAAACTAATTGTGAGAGCATCTTCAACAACATATTAAAAGCATATTCTAATGTCAAATTTTGATGTTGACATGTATTTTTAGCACTTCAATATCAATGCTATCTTAATGCTAAAAATATAGCATTAAAAATAACAAATTTATTTTTTGTGCCAAATGTTTTTTTTGGTAATTTTTTTGTGTGCCAAATTTGACTCAAAACAATAGCACATGCTAATAGAAAACTTAAAGTTAGTGATTTGAAAAGAATAAATAATGGAACCGAATTCAAGCACCCTAATAAATTTATTAAGTTCCTTGGAATTATATTAATTATTTGGCTTTGTTAAAAAACCTAGTTACTACTATATTCTGGATGGAAAATGTATGGACTAAAATGTTGTCTTAAAGAAATAAATATGCATAGGACAAAGATGAAGTCTTTAATTATATGCAAAAACAAATACTAGTACTACAACAACAAGAAGTAGAATTTCCAATGAAGATAAAATAATAGTTAGTCCCTTGGGTAAGGGGTATTTTTCAGTTAAGATTTATTTCCATATGCTAATACATGTTCTGATTAATTGTCAAACAGGTCTGTGTTGATAATACTCTATCTCTCCCAAAGTATGCCTACAAGTGCGGGGTAATGTTGATAATACTCTATCTCTCCCTTTTCCCTCTCAAAGCATGATATACATATTAAACCCACTTCCTATTAGCTATTAATTTGATGTTAAAACAATCATATCATTCATCAGAGGGATTAATTTATACAAATTTAAGCAATAAATGATCCGTCCACTAAATACACGATTTTAATGGTTGGGATTAAGGTTATGATGATTTTAATGTCTGATCAATCTAATAAGTGTGTGTGTGTGTATGTATCAATTCTTTTGGCTTTCATCTGGTTAATGAGTCAATCACGCTTTGAGAGGATAAGAGATTATATATAAATATATTTATATATATTATACAATTAATGACGGGTAAAACCAACAAAATCTTTATTTAAATGTATTTGTCAATATTTAGTTAAAGATTATTCGATAATTAATTTTCACGATTGTAGAATTATATATATAATAAAATGTTAGGTACCCATATTGGAAGAATAAAACAAAAAACGATGATTAGAGTTACAGATAGCTCAAACCTCTTGTTCAGAGTCTAGATTTAGCCGAGACCGGTCGTGTCTCAACAATGAACATCCCGTTCGGTCGTTGTTTGACTCTGCTTTGAATTTGATGAGTCACGTGTTCCGCCAAGGTAGGATACCACCATTGGCTCTCGTGAAGTGTATGGGATAGGTTCTTGAGTCGGACTTTATTTCCACTAATGATGTCGACCTCCCACTCGATGGAAGGATCGAGATTTTCTGCAAGGAACACTTTCTGACCGGTCCATCCGAGCATTAATGGTAGATCGGATGCGGTGAGATACTTGTCATAGCAGCTCTTAAGGCGGATAATGGGTTTGGAGCCGGAGTTGGAAACGATCTCGGCAGTCCAGCTAGCGATGGGTAGGTTCCGTTCCGACCCTGGATGACGGATTCTTCACACGCCCGGAGGTATGCTACATGATAGCTTATAAGTTTCACCACCTTAGCATTGCGGAAAAGCTCCATATTCACACACACCATGCAAGACAGCCACAAAACTCACAATAATTATTGGTTTCAGACATTGAGAATGTAACACACCCTTATCCAAGCCTAGGTTCCTGAGTAAGGTGTGATTACCATATATATATATATGTTTTTTTTAAATTTGATTTGCTGAAAACGTTTTTGGACATAACCACAATAAAATCAGAGAATTTCCTTTACTTTTTGAGACCGTTTTCCAAACCACACTAAAACAGTATTATTTTAAAATAAAACAAAGTTTACACACCCACACCGCAAAGGAAAATGTAGTATTTAAAAATACGTAATATCATTTAAAATATAACAAACCAAATGCGGAAGAAATTATCTATCTCCGCCCCGCACCGCCTTTCGCTTTGGACTTACCACACACAGATAGATAAGTGGAGTGGAAAACACTCAGTAGGCAACCATATGCAAGTGCAAATGACATGTCATGAAGTGTATCACTATACACCTAAAATTATTCTTTTTCCCTCTTTATTTTTCAACCAAAAACCCACTCTCATTCCGCGTTTCGTGCACAAAACACCACACCTCTGTGGTATGCGGATGAACCACCGTTCCGGGCGACCCACCGCTATGTGTGGTCAGTGATTCATAGAGTGACTAAAAACAGGGTTTGAACCATGCACCTCATCGTGCAACCAATTTTCGAAAACACAAACCCACAGGGAAAAATCTTTCATTTCACATAAAACAATAAACCGCCAAAATTGCTTTATGCAAATGAATGCTCATGCCACAATGCACAAGTAAAACTAAGCAACACAGTAAAACACATAATTACCAACCGTCCTATTCCAACAGCCGTAATTACTGGAATGCCCCTGCTCCATTAACGACTACAAGTCGCTCAACTATACTGATGTAATTACCGATATGCCATTGGCCATGTCGGAAATTACCAAGATACCCCTCAAGTAAATGAAAAATTACCAAAATACCCCTCAATAGGCATATGGTTAATTACCATTCTACCCCAGAAAATAAATGTAATTAATAAATTCTATCAACATGCATTTACAACACAAGTATAAACGCATATATAAATAAATATGTAAATGGAAATATACACACATAAATACACATTCATGTACACATATCCATATACATAAACACATATATACACACCCATATATATATACACATTTTATATATACATATATATGTCCACAAATATAATTTACATATATACATAATCACATATATACATACACATAAATATATGTATAAAAATACACACATATATATATACATACTCGCATACACCTATATATACACATGATTATACATATACACACCCCCATGTATAAATACACCCACACACACATATATATATACTTAATATATAAATAATTATTTTTGTACATAAACCTTTACAAAACATATATACGTATATTTTCTAAATACATACATAAATTATATGTATTTTATAAAATATATCTATATTTAAAATTATACAAACACATGTATAATTAATTGTATTTGAGAATATATATATATATTAATAAACAAATAATAATTTAATTTGTATATATTGAAATAACTTGGAAATTAGGAAAAGACCATAATACCCCTCTAATTTTAAATATTCTCAACTTTACCCCTATTATAGAAAATGAAGAAAATACCCTCAAAATTTCAAAATTGCAATTATGTCCTACATGTCAAATGACCAAAATGCCCTTGACCTTTTTATAAAATTCCATTTGTGTCCTTTTCATGCAAATGACAAAATTGCCCTCAAACATTTTCAAAAATTCCATTTAAGTCCCTTGCATGTAAATTGACCTAAATACCCTTGAACTTTTTGAAAATTCCCAAGATACCCTTTGCAAGCAAAAGACCAAAATGCCTCACTTGCAAAATTTACATATAACTTTCTACACATGGCGGTTCCAATACATGCCCAAAATCAATCCATTTTACATTAATTCCACTAATTAACAAAGGCTTATACCCTAATCCACCATCAATTTCAATTGGTTATGCAATTAACCATCAAAATCCCACTTTAAATCACATTTCCATCAAACCCTAAATCCCATAATTTGGGGCTTCACCACATAGCATAATACACATGAAATTTAGCTCAATCTAGCATTAAATCATGGAATCCAAGCATGTATTCATCAAGCAAACAAATAAAACACATTAAATTTTCAAGGAATTAAAACAAGGATAAGTTGCCTACCTTGATTAAAGTTTGGAAGCAAGCAAACCCCACCTTGAAAAGCCTTCAAACCAAGCCAAAATCTCCTCTTGATGGCGGCCACTTACCCAACTCTCTCTGAATTTCCTTTGAAGTTTGCAATTTTTCAAAATTCTCTCTCTAGAAATAACTCTCTCTCTAAAGGAAAAGACATGTGAAAAGGTAAAAAAACCAAGAATATGGTCGGCTATACTTGGTGAAAAGCAAGAAGGAAATTCGTCAAACACACACACACACAAGCCAATTGCAATTTGGCAATTTTTTTTAATAAAATAAATACCATAAAGTAAAGATATTTATATATATATATTATTTAAATAAATGGATTGTAAAACAAAGTGGAGTGTCGGTCAAGAAGCTTTAAATTCCAATTGCCAACTATTTTGTCAATTAAATAATTTTATAATAAAATAAAATTAAAGATATTATTAAAAATATTAATATTTTAATAAATAGTGAAAGTCAATTATGGTCAAACCGGGACCAAGGGCAAAATGGGTAGAAAAAGTCCCTCATCTTCTCATAGGGTAGTCTCGATCCTCAGAAAATTCCCGGAGAATTCCGAAACTGCTTGTTTCGATGAAAAAGGTAAAACCGGGATTTAACCAAAAACGCGTATGGAAACCGACAGTTTTGAAAATAATTGAGGTTATTACAGAGAAAACCTTTTGATTTTTGTATTGTTTTTGGTAAATATTCAAACCAAAAGTTTGTACTGCATATTACTTACTGATTGCTGATAATATTCTCTCACCTCATTAAAACTATTATATTGAATTTATTTTTTAATAACTTAAACTTTTTATATAAATGGTAATTCAATAATTTAAACTTTTAAAATAAATAATACTTTAATATAGTATCGAGCTTCAAAAAAGAATTAACACTTAATTAACACTTATACAAGTGAGGTGTAATATCTTTTCTTTTATGATGAATACTTTTTCTCCTCTTTATTAAAGTTTGATATACATATTAATCCCAAATTTTAACAGTTTAACAAATAATATATTAAATCCATTTTTCAACAATTTAAACTTTTAAAATAAATAATAACTTAATACTTTTCCAACATGTTAAATTTTTAAAATAAATGGTAATTTAATACTAATCTAATAAATGACTTTTTCCTATTCCCTTTATTTATTTTCATATAAAACAATCTCGTCGTACAAGGCCAAGTCAATAGAATGACTTTTTTTATTCCACTTATTTAATTATTATTTATTTTCATATAAAACAAGGGAAATTAACAAAAGTACTCACCAAAATAATATAAATTAAAAAATACCTATTTTTTCTTAATCCTTGTAAAATATACCTAAGCTACTCATTTTACTCTTGTCACAGATCTGTAAAATTTGAACATATTTAGGACCTGCAAAACGGCAGGTCCTAAATTTCATTTTTTTTATTTTTTACCTACTTTGTCCTTTTATATCTGCTTGTATAATTTTTATTTATTTTGTGGCATATATTTTTTATAAAATTAAATTAATTTGTGAGCATTTTTATTTTTGAATCAAGTCATTTCGATTAGTATTGAATGAGATATGATTTTTACAAAACGGCAGGTTGGACCTGCAAAATGGCATGTCCGACCTGTTATTTTATAAAAATCATATCTCATTCAATACTAACCGAAATGGCTTGATTCAAAAATAAAAAATACTCACAAATTAATGTAGTTTTATAGAAAAATATGTTATAAAATAAATAAAAATTATACAAGTATATATGAAAGGACAAAGTATGTAAAAAAATAAGAAAAAAAATGAGATTTAGGACCTGCCATTTTATAGGTCTCAAATCTACATATTTAGGATTTACGGACTTGCAAAATGACAGGTCTGACCTACCAAACTGCAAGTCCTAAATCTCATTTTTTATTTTTTTTTACCTAATTTGTCCTTTTATATATGCTTATATACTTTTTATTTATTTTATGACGTATTGTTTTTATTTATTTATAAACTACATCAATTTATGAGCAATTTAGTTTTTGAATCAAGTCATTTCGATTAGTATTGAATAATGTATGATTTTTACAAAACAGCATATTGGACCTGTCAAATTGCAGGGCCGACCTGCCATTTTATAAAATTATATCTCATTCAATACTAATCAAAATGACCTGATTCAAAAACTAAAATTCTCACAAATTGATGTAGTTTTATAAAAAAATGTGCCACAAAATAAATAAAAATTATAAAAATATATATGAAAGGAAAATATAGGTAAAAAAATAAGGAATTTGCATGTCCTGAAATACATGTGTTTCAGAACATGCAAAACGGCAGGTTCGACCTGCGGGTTTGCAAGACCTCATTAAAAAATATAATTAAAATGTTATAGATCTTTATTAAGGATAAAATAGATATATTCTACCTTTTTTACAAAAATTAAAGACATGTGAATAGTTTTTCAATTTTAATTATTAATAAAGGTATTTTTGTCAATTTCCCATAACAATGTCGTGTACAAAGCCAAGTCAACAAAATAAACCTATTTAATTTGTTTTGTTCAACATGAGCTGTCCAATGGCATCTTGGCGACCTTCTTCTTCTGGTGAAGCTTCCTCTAGTGTCAGTGACGTTATCTCGGCTTTCGGTTTTTTTTAATAATTATTTCACACACACTGAGCAAGATAGCAACGAAACTCACAATAATTATCTGTTACACACACTGAGCAAACCTTTTATTTTATTTTTTATTTTTTGTATACATTTAAACCACTAGTTTGTACAATATAAATAGTCGTCTCACGTTGGATTGACTTAAGACTTTAATCTTCATATTTATTTTCTATCGGCTAAAAAACAATAAGACTCAGCCTACTTGCAAAAATTCAAAATCGAGAATTAAAGACCACATCAGAAGTATCACATCAAAGAATTTATATTTATATATATATATATATATATAATACACAAAACAGCTTTCAAACGTGAGGTATTCTTAAAAAAATTGAAACTTGAATATAAGATCTTAGATTAAAATAACAGTCTAAATTTGAAATAAAAGTTTACACTACAACATTTTTATTACAGGTCCAATATTTTATGTTCGATTTTATTTATTAAATTTATTTTACCATGTAAGATTAACTTCTTCCTTATTTTGCCTTGTCAAAGAAGTAAAAGAATTTAGTACTTTCCTGTAAAAAAAAAAGTTTACAATTTATAATATGAAAAATTAAAATAATTGTGGGACACCACATTTATAAACATTTTCAAAGTTTGAATCACGATTGTGATAGAATCGTAATGTCAGCATGTCACATTCAGTAAGTCATGTAGACGTTTGGCATGCAAGACATTTTCTCAGTTAGAATTAACAATCTGGGACTCACTCGCAAAATGATGTAAATTTAGTCGCAAACGTACAAATTGGTTGGGATCATTTCTACACAATATAATCATGTTAATTCACATTGAGTATAACTCTTGCATAATATTCTAAAGTAATTGGAGGCTTCCACTTATTAAGTTTTTGGAGTCCAACCATGCTTAGAAATAACTGGCTTTTTGGCCTTATTATTCTTAATCGTCTCTAACGGTGCATATATTTATTTATAGCTATATATATGCGTGGTCAGGTACTACAAACAATAAAGAGAGAGCTAATAATTAATTCCTTCAGTAGGCCACTTCTAATTATATTTAATGACCCAAACAATTGTCTTCATTTAATTAATTATTATAAGCTTCACACTGGACTTTACTATTTTTCTCTATGATTTGGTGTTCTGTCAAATTTATTAGGTATTAAAAGTTCTAATTTTCTATATGAATCTTTTTTGTTTTGGTAATCTTATTAAACTATATGAATTCTTCTTATTATTTGACAAGCTAAATTAAGGTTTAATAATATTAAGAACGGTTTTAAACGTAATAATTAATAATTCTAAAAAGTTTTTAAAGCTAATAATTAATAATTCTAAAGCCCGTCAATTTAGTCTAACGAAATTGTGTGGAGAGAAGGCTATGCCGGTTCTTTGTTGTTGGCTTGATTACGTGTGGCCCTGTCGATGCATGGGACGTGGTGGGGGTGCCAATTGATTATTTTTATCGTAATGGCTGTAATTTAATTAGGGCGTGCCTATTAATTTATTTATAGCAACAAAACGTTGATGAATTTCATTTATGTGTGCATGCATCACTGTTTGATACATGTTGGCGATTCTTTAAGGTTTAACTAGTGGTTAGCTAATTATGGTAGCATAAATGTTTCTGGTTTTAAGATTTGTTGGTTAATGATTAAACCTATCAGCATAACCATAAAATTTATCTTACAAGAAAATTGCAATGGACCGAATTGAAGATAAGTGTGTGGGTGGATAGGTGAAAGAAGGGCCCGAAACCATTGATTTTTCTCATATCTTCACAACTATTCAATCCACAATTTGCAACCACAACTTTGGTGAATATAACTTGGGATTCCTTGCATCGCCAAAATGTCTTATATTTTAGAAGATATTTTGTACATTCAATACTTTCTCACTCACTATATACAAACGATATATAACATCTGCAGCTTACATACAATTTACACCGAAAAGAACGCTTGAAAACGTACTAGACGGTCTGATGAAAAAAATACCTTTACACCGGGTCAATGGATCAATGTAATATAAAAACCAAACATCTGCAGCTTCTAAAATAAACATCTTGAGCTTTGGAGAAGTATTGTTGGAAGGTATTTCTACGGACTCTGGTGAATGTGGAATTCCTCCATTGGTGAAGGTAATTTTTCTTTTTAATATCTATTTATATATTTGCAATAACATAAGCCAGCTCAATTTTTCTGCACGTTAGTATATACTTTTGAGAATTAGCTAAATGATTAACAAAGCTAGCTCTAAATTAATTATATTTTCTTAATCATTTATGTAAGACTCAATTTACATTAAATATATTTTGTTTCTCTCCGTTTATCTAGCAATGTTGCGTTCTTTTTGCAGTACATTTGTGAACAAGAGGTTGGGCAAGGGGTTGCTGGCAAGGGAATTCCCAATATATACGTATAAATATATATATAAAGGCTTTACGAGTTGTATTTTATTTTATGTTTCTTCTTCTGTGTGGTTTTAAAAAATGCTTAGAAAATTTTCTCTTGTGAAGAAGTAGATGGTAGTAGACGGTTTGCTAAGATTTGAACAAGTGAATGATGTAATTTATTTCAATAATGATAGAAATAAATATAATTTTATTAAGTACATAATAATACTTTTACGGTTAAATAATATTAGGTGATAATTACAGAAATTTACCCGTATTTGTTATTCTGTCAGGTAAATAATAATGTTACCCAATAGTGTTATTTTGTCAAATTTCAAAAAAGTAATTTGTTACCTTAATTATATAACTTTTCTTTTTTAGCTTTACTTAAGCTATAGGTAAGAAATCCAAATTAATTGGCGAATATGATTTCAATTTTTTTAAAATTTAAATTATTTATTTAATTTTTAGCTTTTTATTTATTTATTTTCCTTATTTCCTCATCTACCTAATATTTTTAAAAATGAATTCACTATTTAAGTTTCAATTTACCAGATCAATAATGCTTTGAGGGCACGTTTGGTATGTAGGATATGTAAAGATGAGAGAATATGAGATGAGAGAGGAAAAGATGAGATAAGAATAATGCTATCTTATGTTTGGTGTTGACGAGATTAAAGATAAAATTATATATCTTGTGTTTGGTGCACAGAGAGATAGGATAAGATAAAAAATATATATTTTTTAAAATTTAATTTGTAGAAGAATTTTTAAAATATATATTTATGAAGAGGGAAGGAATTCTCAACCAAACAGCTGAGACCCTTTGCATTTTGGCCAAAGGTGCTTCATTGTGAAGAGGGAAGGCACCCTCAACCAAACGGCTGAGGCCATTGGCAGTTTGGTTGAGGATGCCTTTGTGAAGATGGAAGGCACCCTCTGCCGTTCGGCTAAGGAATGCCTCCTCATTGAAATGTTTTTTTTGATGCCTCATATCCGGCCAAAAAGGTGGGATTAGCTTACATGCAATAAGGGAGGATAAGCCAAATCCAAAATTTCTCATTCCCTTGTCTTAAAAACCAAACTAAACACCCAATTAGATGATTATATAATATTTTAATACCCATATCCCATCTCATCTCCTTTTATCCTATGTGCCAAACACGACCTGAGAGGATTACAATAGTGAAATTCAGACAAATAACCAGTGAGGTCTTGGTGATCTCCTAAACTTATAATGTCAAAAAAGTAGTTCAAGTCTAAGTCTTCTACTCTGTCTTCAAAAAGACTCGGATGAAAAGAAGAAATAGAGACCACATTTAACATATATATAAAAGCAACATTAATAGGCAAACACTTTATTTAGTTGCATTAGTATAATAGAACAATAGAGTTTGTAGTAGCTTTCTTAACTCTCTGAATGTTGATATATATATATATACAATGCTATTTTTCTCCGAAAATAATGGGTTTTACAGTTTCTTGGCCATGTTAAATGCTTCATATATACTGAGTCCACCCATCGTGCAAAGTCAAGCTTTTATTTCTTTCATTGTTGATATAATTATTTGGCCTACAATGTCACTACCATAAACAGACTAATTAGTATGAACAAATGTGTGAGCCCTTCCATAGTTAATTTGTATCTTTAAGATCCATCATAACCTTAACCACAAGAAAACGACATTTTGGACCTTTAAGATCCATCATTATCATAACCATAAAAAAAGGAAGAAACATGCAATTTAATTGCCACCCACATTACTTGAAGATTTTATACCCTCAAATTTCCAATATGTGTTCAAGAAAGTGCTAAACATGCACTTTCTACTATTGGGTCCACTCCTACAGTCAGCTTCCACAATATCAGGCACTACAAGAGAAAAGCTCTCATATTTTCAAAGTGGGAACATGCATATTAACCATGCCCACATTTGTACAAGTTATAGCCTATTTCCACTTAGCTCAAGGCCCAATGAAGATTAGTCAAAAAAGAGTTTGCTCGTACTATGCTAAATTATAGAAAGCTGTGGAGGAAATGACTCCCACATTCCATAGAATGCTCCCTCTCATCATCCCATGAGTAATAGTAATTGTCACACTCCTACATCACAGGTAGTTAGATATAAGTGAAGTAGTGAAGCGTAAAGCACAAGATATGAGAATTAAAACACTTCATTGTTCTCATATAAATATCCCCAAAACACCCTGCTCATGTAAACAACTCTTTGGCCTTACAAAAACTCTGATATTTTATTTCTATGATCTGATTACTAACTTAAACTTAAAGTGCCTTTGGCCAGTACCACACCGGTGCCCTAAGGTTCTGACCTCCTTCTCTTCTCTGGTTTTAGGTTCTCGAAGTAGGTTTTAATTTATTTTTCAACAAAAACATTAGGCAATGTCTTTGGAAAAAACTCATTTTCCACATTGAAAAAGCTCTTCAAGATTACTAAATAGCTAAATGGCAAGTCTGAAACTTCTTCAGGTACCCCCTCTTTAACCCCTCAAATCTTGACACTCATACCCACTAACTCTGACGAACAATATACCACATAGATACCTTACTACAGTACCTATGGTTTCACGCCTTGCCAACCTCAAGAATAATGTAGAAAATCTTGTGCAAAGCGTTGAACAAGTCCTCGAGCACCTCCCTTAAGATGCTACCGGAGACCAAAGGCCTGGTCTTTCTAGGGCGAATGTGCTTAATGATCACCGGTTGCTCATAAGGGCAAGTTGGCTTTTATAATGACCATCAGGATGCTAAGGTGAATCAAGGTACATCTAGTCATAAAGAAAGAAGCAATCAAGAGGATCAACATCAACCATGTGGCTTATAGGCAAGAGAGGATTTGCATTATTCAATGACGCTAAACGTGCAAGAGTTTGAGGCATACTTGAGGAAGCAATGGATGAATTTGGGGAAAACTCTTTGAACAAGGTGCTATGGGAGAGGGAGACACCCTTAAACAGGCCAGAAGAAGAAATCCAGTAGCTAAAAAAGCAACTTTATGACATCCAAGCTGCTGGCTCATCCACGAACCTGATAGATCTAGATGAACTGGACTCACTGTTCATTAAGGAGATGTTACGAGCTGCTCTCCTTCCTAAATTCATCTATAATGGAGTGGAGACCCAATCAAACATCTAGAGATTTATTGTACCTATACAAAATTACATGGTACAGCAGGGTCAACTATGTACAAAGGCTTCCTGTTCATATTTTTTAGAACTACCCGCCAGTGGTACATGCTACTTAAATTAGGTTTTATCTCTTCTTTTTCCCAGTTAAGTCAAGTTTTTGTGACTCACTTTAGAGTTACGAAGTCAGTAAAGAGGCTAAAATCATACATTTTTATTACTAAGCAGGAAAGAAATGAAATCTTAAAGGATTATATCACACATTTTAGGAAGGAAGCTCTCCGCATAGTTGCTTGTAGTGATGACTTGATGCTGAGTGCCATGATGACCGATTTGAAACTAAGCAAACTGTTATGGTCACTTGGAAAGTTTGATCCTCAGGATTGATGTGTCTTGTACAGAGTATGCAAATATTGAGGCACTAATGAGCTTAAGACGAGATGAGATGACAAAATCAAGAGAAAAAAGAAAGAAGCCTCCCAGTGAGAGCAAAATGAACTAGGGGAAGGTAGATCACCCAAAGGTCTTGAAGGACATTTCCAACAATACACTCCATTGACTACCTTTCCTGATTAGGTATTTAAACAAATCAAGGATCAAAACCTCCTGAAATGGCCTGACAAGCTAATGACTCCTCCAAAAAAAAGAAATTGAAGCAAGTATTACTGATTCCACAAAGATCATGACCACAATATAGAGGGTTGTGTTTCTTTGAAAGATAAAATTGAGTCATTTATTCAGAGAGCTTGCTTAAGAAAGTTTGTAGTAGAAGACGACCAATTTTCTCCTCAACAATCCGATAGGATAAACACCTCATTTAAGATTCTTTAACCTGAACATAGACATATACACGTCTACCCTTAGTGTGCTTGAGTACTTAATGTTTATTTAATTTTCCTGTAAGTGAGTACTTTGCTTTACAATGATTAGTTACACTTACAAGTTTAACATTAATCTTTTAATTTAAAGTTTTTAACTTCTATAATATGTGCAAATATTTCTACATAGTGAACTATTTTTTATCAAAGCTAGACAAGGCAAGGGCATCATCCTAAGGTGCAAATCGCACCCAATGTGTACTAAATACTTAGTCGATACACCCCAAGTTTGCACCCTAGTGCACCTCACAAGTGTATACAGTCCACCCTAATCGTGTACCGAACTAGGGGAAGCTTACTTTAAGGTACAAATCGCACCTAATATGCATTAAGCACTTTGTCAACACACCTAAGTGTGCACCCTAGTGCACCTCACAAGTGTATTCAGTCCACCCCAACCATGCACCAAATTGGGGGCACTTACTTTAGGGTACAAATCACACCAAATGTGCATTAAACACACAACCAATACACCCCAAGAGTGCACCCTAGTGCACCTTATAAGCACATCTCAAACTATCCCAACCATACGTTAACTGCGGGCACCATACTTCAGGGTACAAATTATACCTAATGTGCATAACCACTTAATCAACATACCCCAAGAGTGCACCTCATCAGTGCATCCTAAAAATGCCCTAACATGGCAATGCACCCTAAGTGTGTACTCTAGCGCACCCAACAGGGCACCTCACAAGTGCACCCCATACGCTTCACTAGTGCACCTAACTATGCATCCCTGAGTGCGTCCAACAATGTATCTATGATGCTATAAGCTCCAGTGTAGAAGACATCTACTCAAGTTCAAAAGCCCTTAAAGCTTAAAATATAAAAAAAATATAAAAAAGGGTAAAAGGTGGCTAAGCAACGTGCAAGCCACATAGCTAAGCCAATGAGTCGTGCGCCACGATTGGCCCCCACAGCACGGGTTGCCTTGTGCACCATTGCTCACTTTGCACGCCACTACTAGCCTAGTGCACCATGGCTTGCCCAGGACCCCCACTCGGTGTAGCGCAGCCCACGTGCCCATCTATACTTCTTACTCCATGCTCCCATTATTTTTAAAAGAAATAAACAAGTACATTTAGTAATTGTTATATGCACCCCAAAAGACATGCACCACATGCCTTGCAAGGGTTCTATGGTCGTACAATCATTCGCATAGTCAAAATAAATCAAATAACCAATTGCATTTTAATTCTTTGTCATAGAAAAAGTATAACTTTTTGACCTATACATTTACTTTCTTACCATTCTTTAATTTCAAACTATTATTCACTACCAAACCATCTCCTTCAATTTATTACTATAATTCAATTTTATTTATTTTAACCACTTGTATAGTTTATACAATCTCTCACACTGTAAAATTTTAAACTGTAAACTCTTATATCAAACTTTTCTATGAAGTTCTTGTCTCAAACTCTTTTGTTAAACTATCCTTTTAAATTATCTACCAAACTCTCCTCATCGAATAAGGTATGTACATTGAAATTTTTTACACTTATTTATTTATTTTTTTCCATAAGATAATTGATAAAAAAGCTGAGGTTGGATCCATCCATCAGATGGTGGGTTCTGACCGTCAAATGGTCGGATGACCATCATCCTATCAAATTTGATCGTCTGAGGGTTAGATCTCCATCATTCAACCAAATTGGACAGTCAGATGGTCGGATTTAATAGTCAGATGGTTAGATCTAGTCAGATGATAGCGATCCAACTATTTGACAATCGGATCTAACCCTCTGATGCTGATTCGACCATCACACGATCAGATCTAACCATTTAACAGTCAGATCCGACCATCACAAAGTTGGATCTAGTTGGATAATGGTGATTCGACTATTTGACGGTCAGATATGACCCCGCACTCTTAGAATCTAATAATCCAATCTTAGATATGATCCGGTGATCCGTGGATTTAACCTTATAATTAACAACGATCATATATGCTGTCGTTAAAACTTATTTTAATTGAAATATGATCTGATATGACCCTACAATTAACGACAGTCATATATGACTATTGTCAAAACTGATTTTAATTAAACATAAAAAATCTATCAATCACGATTTGACGGTCGGATGGTCAAATTTTTTTCATTTTTAATTAAAATATATTTTAATGATAGTCATACGTGTCTTTCTTTGAAACATATTTTAATTAAAATATGGTCGAATTTGACACTATTAAAATGACGGTCATATATAACCATCATTAAAACTTATTTTAATTAAAAAATAAAAAATTCTATCAGATTGTTGGGTAAAACATTAATTTTTTATTTAACAAAAAAATAAATTAAATATATTTAATTTATATTTCTTAAATATATTTTTCATATCAATCTATATATATATATATATATATATTAGTATTTCTTTCTTCAATTCAACTATTAATTATTTTATAATTGGGAATAAAAAAAATTAAAACTAACAAATTAAAAAAATTATTTAAGATAAATATATTTATTTATTAAAATTAAATTCAATTTAGGTTGCATATATTAATTAATTAATAAATTTATTAAATAAAAAATGGATATCATCATTGGATTTAAAAAGTGATTGGATCAGTTGGATTTGTCTGTACACATGTATGTTAGGTAAGCAAAGGAAAGTGGAAGCAACTTCAGAAATAATAGCAAGGTTGGATTCACAAAGAGAAAAAATTCAAACAAGGTTGGATTAAGTAAAGAAAAATAAAGCAAGTTGATAGTTAAAGGAAGAAGGATAGTAAAATAAATGCATAGGTAAAAAAGATATACTTTTGCTATAACATAAAATTAGAAAAACAATTGGTTATGTTAAAATTTTGACTATACGAATGGTTGTACAGCCATAAAACCCTGCCTTGAAAATCATAGGTTATATATACACATATATTGTGGGTGCATATAGTAATTCCGTGCATATAGTAATTCAAAGGAATTACTATATGCACCCAGTAGTATGCACGATCCACTTATTTGTGATGCAAGGAATTACTATATGCACCCAGTAGTATGCACGATACACTTATTTGTGATGCAAGGAATTACTATATGCACCCAGTAGTATGCACGATACACTTATTTGTGATGCATTTAGTAATTTTGTAAAAGTAGAGTGTGGGTGCGGCTTTCTAATATATTAGCACTCATAAAGTGGTGGTGCGACACCTCCTGTGTGAGGTCCATTTAGTGATTTTATTAAATTGCTATATGTACCTCTTAAATTCTATATATGAACCTTGGGTGCCATTCTTATGTGGGTATACTTTTGTTTAGCATACTAACACATAGAAATCAACTCTATGTAGAAATTTTATTCTTTACAGATTTTAAATTAAAAGTATATATATACATATTTGATTTAAATTCAACCAAAGTAATGTAGTATAGTTTGAAATATTAATTTAACTATATTAATAAAATAATATTATTTTTAATTTTATCTATTATTTGATTTATATAGCTCGGGGCAAGCGTTATGAAGTATTTTATAATAGTAATTTAATATTTATTATACACCATCATATTTCTAATAGGTATACAAGAAAGTGTTAAACATGCACTTTCCACTACTGGATCAACTTCTATAGTCAGCTTCCACAATTTTAAGCATTACAAGAGAAAAGTTCTCATATTTTCATTAGTGGCACATCCATGACAAACAAAATGGGAGCATGCATATTAACTGCGTCCACATATGTACCAGTTACAGCCTATTTTCACTTAGCTCAAGACCCCTATGAAGGTCAGTAGAAAAGGAGTCCACTCCCACCATGCTTAATTATAAGATACTGTGAAGGAAATGCTCTCACATTCCACAAAATGCTCCCTCTCGTCATCCCACGAGTAATAGCAATTGCCCACGCTCTTACATCTCATGCAGTTAGATACAGGTGGAGCAGTGAAGCGTGGAGTATAAGATATGAGAACTAAAACACCCCATTGTTTTCCTATAAATATTCCAAAAATACCCAAGGTACTCTATGACCTTATAAAAACTCTACTATTTTATTTTTAAAATTTAATTACTGACTTGAGCATTAGACTGTCTTTAGTCGGTACCATATTGATGCCTTAAGATTCCGACCTTCTTGTTTGTTTTCAGGTTCCTAAAGTATCCAATAGAATTCAAAATACTCTTCCAAACAGAGGAAGACTTTAACTTGTTTTTCCGCAAAAATACTATATATATATATAAAAAAACATTGTCCATTATTATTATTTATTTTTGATAAGTTACATGCGCAAGGAGAAAATAACAAATTTTTAATCTTATTGTTATTATTCATTTTTTATTCACTTTGAATAGTCAAAATGTTAAATATTTAATATGATTAAAGGGTATTTAAGTAATTTGAATATGAAATAGGAGTGTTTTTTAAATTGCTTGAAACGCCAAGAGGTTAAATTTATTTAAAGGTAAATTTCCGTATTCTTTTTTTTTTTTTATTTCTACTCTGCAAATATATATATATTTTCATTTATCTACATTATTTTACCTTTTTGTTTTTATTTTCTTTCCTAATTAGTTATTTGATATCTAATTTTTCACTTTTCATGTCACATTGATTTTTATTAATATTTGGTTCGCTAGGTTTTTCAAACTTCTTTGTAAACTCTATTTTTGTGACTTACATTCCTCTATTAGTTATATATTTAGGGCTGAAGAAAAAAATTAATATTTATATTTTACAATTGTATTAGTGTTTATACATCGTATATAGTTATAATTTTAAAAAATATATTTAAATAATCCTGTCATCATAGCAATCGTCCTATTCAATATATTTGGTTCATTTACTAACCATTAGAATATTTGAAACTTATGTATATATAAGAATTCTCTTATCCTAAGTTTACATGAAGGGTCCAGATGATTTAGACCATTAAATTAATTTTACATATAATATTTATATAAATATATATATATATATAAATATTCTAATGTATTAAATCGTTTATATATAATGAGTGATAAATGTGATATTTTATTAAATATGGATAAAAATAAATTTATACTATTCATTTATTTTTCAGTAGGTCCATATGAGTTAATCTATTAATTATACTTTTATCATCACTTACTATGTATAAGCGATATAGTGCATTAGATTAATTCTTATATATATTTATACATAGTAAGTGATGATAAAAGTATAATTAATAGGTTAACTCATATGGACCTACTGAAAAATAAATTAATAGTATAAATTTATTTTTATCCATATTTAATAAAATATCATATTTATCACTCATTATATATAAACGATTTAATACATTAGAATATTTATATATATACATATATTTATATAAATATTATATGTAAAATTAATTTAATGGTCTAAATCATCTGGCCTTCATGTAAACTTAGGATAAGGTATTGCCATGTATCTTATATACGATGACGCTTTTTATATGTAATGATGTTAAATGTCACATGATTTTAAAACCAAAAGCGTTGTTAAAAATATTAAAACAACAACAGTTATAATTTGAAATTTCACGACGCTTTTATTATGTTATCGTAGATACATACATCACGTGCTATACTATGATAACTCTTTTCCAAAAAAACGTTATCTTTTGATACATTTATGTTTTATTTTAAATATTTAATTTTATATTCTGAAAATAAATTTATAAATGATTGAATAAATAATATTACATTTACTGATATTATTATTAATAAATTTATAAATAATAAAATTATTTATTAATAAAATTATTTTTTATTTTATTAAAAATAATATTAAAAATTAGCATATTTTATATTGAATTAATGCAAAAAAAAAAAATAATCCCACATTACCAATATATATATATATATATATATATATATATATATGTTATAATCCCAATATAATAAAATTATTGCAACTTTAAATTACATGGTTCTATTGTATATACAATATTCCAAAAGAGGCTACAATATTTAATGTAACATTAGCCAAGTAATTAATCCTTAGGCAGTAGCTTTACATAATCATGTGCAATACAAAATATTTTACTCATTCTAAAAAATTCTTGGCATCAATTTACTTATTTTGGAAAGAATGAAACAATCTTAGAACAATGTTATACACAAAAGAAACACTTGAAAAGTTAGGAATTTTCTTAGAGTTTGGTGTAACTTTCGAATGAATAGGCACGACATTATAGAAGAATTTGATGGTCCTAAAATCAAGTAGCCGTTTGTTACAGGAACTTCTCATGAGCTTTAACAAATGGGTCATTACCTCTTATCCTGAAGTAGCACTCTCAACCCTGCTATGTCGAAAATTAAGAAGCAAAAGGGTGAGAGACCGAAAACCACATGATTATGTATTTTATATTTATAACAATATTGGTTCTAAATAATGTTGTTATGCTAGGGTTGTAGGTCATAGAAGTTGAAAACTCTAATAACTTTCACATCTTCCACATTAATTGTTTTTATCTTTCCCATTAAAGCTTCAACTAATTATATTAGTAAATAAACAACCACCTAAATTGTGGGAAGAACCCCACATGATCAAGATATAAGATTTATGTTAATACATGATGCTGAACACATGCATCGATAGTAGTACTATATTTTTACCCTAGCAAGTCAAGAAGTATGCATAAGAAAATAGTATTTAGCAATGGTCATCAAGAGTTGTTTACCTGTTGAATCCATGACAAAGAGATATCTGTTGACAATAATGGCTTCAAATTCTTATTATTCAACAATGGCAACTCAAGCTACTATCAAAGAAGGCAACTCAAACAATCAACAATTATAGCACAGCAAATTCAATATTCGATGCAATTTATTTTGAATTTATAAACCTTGAATTTAGACTTTGTAAATGCCTATATATAGGCCTAGGATCTCTGAGTAATTAAAGAGGTGACCAAGAGAAGCTAGAGTTCATATTTGTAAACTCTCTGTAAACTTCTCTCAGCAACAATACAGTGGCTGCCTCCCGTGGACGTAGGTAAATTGCCGAACCACATAAATTTCTGTGTGTTTGTTATTATTTTCTTGTTTGTCTTTCAATTTCTGGGCGTTTGGCACATCAAATTGGTATTAGAGCTCAGGTTTTGCTTGAAACAGAGCAATTTTTCCAAACTGTTCCAAAAATTAAAAGTGTTCAAAATTGTGTTTTGAGTATACCAGGTCAAAGAGCAAGTTCATGCGAGAAAAACCCTGCACCATTCATCGAAGCCATACTGTTCTTCCAAACTGTACTGTTCATCCGGGCCGCATTGGTCAGCAGGGCCATACTGTTCATCTTGGCCATACTATTCATCCGAGCTACACTGTTGAGCCGACACTGTTCACCTGCAGAATATTCCCAGAATATTTTCTGATTTTATTTATATTTGTTTCTTAGCTATTTTTAGTCCGTTTTTGACAAAATTGGACCTGTTTTCTGATAGTTGAATTGTTCCGGATTCAACCGAGGTATTTTCAATGGCTAAAACTGAGCAAACTGAGATGTCCCAGTCCAAAAATATTGGCGAATCATCCACAAGTGGCACTATTCAAAGACATATGTTGTCAAATGCAAGGTTTGAGGTGGAAAAATTTGATAGCACCTACTACTTCGAGAAGGATCACATATTGCCTTGGCAGCTAAACCCAAGGATATGTCTGATAAAGATTGAGATTACATAAATTGTCAGGCTTGTGGCACAATTCGACTGTGCTTAGCCAAAGATTAGAAGTACTTTTTTATGATGGAGACCGTAGCAGCAAGTCTTTGGAAACAGCTAGAGAACAAGTACATGACAAAATGCATAGAGAACCGGCTCTACCTAAAGAAGAAACCCTTTCATTTTTAGTACAAGAAAGGTATCCCTATGATTGAGCATTTAATTAATTTCAATAAAATTCTTGCTGATTTATAGAATTTAGAAGTTGAAATTATAGAAGAAGATAAAACTCTGTTGTTATTAAATTCCTTGCCTGAAAGCTATGAGCATTTAACCACTACTCTGCTATATGGAAAAGATGAGGTTAAATTTGTAGATGTTTCTAATGATTTGGTGAACAATGAGTATCGAAAAAAGGATCAAATTGATCACAAAGAATCAACACCAGAAGTTTTGACTATAGCTAGAGGGAGGACAAGCAATAGAAAATCTGGAGGATTTGGAGGGCCGAACAGATCCTATTCAAAGTCAAGAGGAGTATCATCAAGAAGAAATCTTGCAAAGGATTAATGTGTCTATTGTCACCAAAAAGGGCACTAGAAAAAGGATTGTCCAAATAGGGAGAAATCAACTGCGAACATTGCACAAAAGGCAAATGAAGAGGAATAAGCTTTTCTAGTTTCATTGTCAGATGACCCTTCTGATAGATGGATTTTGGATTCTGGATTTTCCTACCATATGTGTCCGAACAGGTAATGGTTCTTAAGCTTCCAAAAGCTTGATGGTGGAGTTGTGCTTATGGGCAATAATAATTCCTGCCATACAAAAGGTATCGGAACAGTTCGTTTGAAGATGCATGACTGTACAATCAGACGACCTAATGATGTTAGGTATGTTCCAGATTTGAAAAAGAATCTCATATCTCTGGGAGTCTTAGACTCTAATGGTTATAAGGTGATCATTGAAAATGAAGTCATGAAGGTTGTTCGAGGTGCATTTCTGGCGATGAAGGGTACTCTAAAGAATAATCAGATTTTAGATGAGCAAACAAATAGAAGCCTTGTTGTATCCGCAGCTTAGAATGAAAAATCTGACACTTCCCGACTCTGGCATATGCGTTTAGGGCATGTTGATGAAAAGACCTTGCAAAGTTTGATAAAACAAGGCATACTGAAAGGTGCTAAGATTGAAAAACTGAATTTCTGTGAGTAGTGTGTCTTGGGCAAGCTAAAGATAGTCAAATTTGGCATCGTAACTCATCGTACCAAGGCAATACTGGATTATGTTCATACTGATGTCTGGGGTCCTTCCACAAATGCTTCATAGGAGGTAAACGTTACTTTGTAACTTTTATTAATGACTTTTCTAGATATGTTTGGGTTTATACTATGAAGCATAAAAATGAAGTTCTGGATATCTTCCTTAAATGGAAGAAGATGATTGAAACTCAAACCAGTAGAAAGCTCAAGCTACTCAGAACAGATAATGGTGGAGAATACAAATCAGACCCATTTCTGATAGTCTGTCAGAATGAAGGAATAATCAGACACTTCACAGTTCCTGGCACTCCACAACAAAATGGTGTAGCAGAACTGATGAATCGAACCCTAGTTAATAAAGTTTGTTATATGCTATCTCAGTTAGGCTTGAGTAAAGCATTTTGGGCAGAGGTTTTGATGTATGCCTCTCATATTATTAATGCACTACCTTCTCCGAATTGATGGAAAACTCCTATAGAGATATGGTCTGGAAAATTTGCTTCAGATTATGATTATCTGCATATTTTTGGATGTCCAACATACTATTATGTCATAGAATCAAAATTGGATCCTAGAGCCAAGAAGCTGTTTTCATGGGCTTTAGTGAAGGAGTTAAGGCATTTCAACTGTGGAGATCGTTGGATGTTACCTTCGATGTTAATCAATGTTAAAACTTGGCCATTCTAGTGTTGGATAATGAAAAGAACCTTCTGATTTCAAATGAATGAGCAATCCGATGAGTACGGCGGCGTTTATCAACTGATCCTACCCGAATCAAAAAACAACCTCGCTCGCTATGATATCTTCTATTGATTATGAATCCCAATAACAAGAATCAGATACAATCATTAAGGAAATGAAGAAGATGATATCACTTCATCGTAATCGACTTGAAGTTGGTTTCACTTCCAAAGTGAAAGCAATTGGATGAAAATATTGCAGGAAGAGTTCCGCAAAGACAATATCGATACAAAGCCAAACTTCGAAAGTGTTACGCTTAAAAGGAAGGAATAGATTACAACGAGGTATTCTCACTGATCGTGAAGCATGCGCCTATTCAATATTATTAGTTTTGTGGCACAATTTGATTTGGAGTTATTCCAACTCGACGTCGCATTCTTCCGAGAACTTTAGATGAGGAAATCTATATGTTTCAAACGATGGGTTTAAAGTACGAGAGGGCTTGCAAGTAAGTCATTGTATAAAAAAGTAGTACCTAGACAATGGTACAAGAGGTTTGAAATTTTATGATAAATCAAAATAGAAATGAAATAAATTTGATATCAGGTTCTTCTAAGGAATATGGATTTAAGTTGGTCCGCTTCAGGACTCATTCTTTCCCCGGAACTAACTTAGTAGGACATCGCTTATTTCAGATCAAATTTAATTTATTATAAATATTTTGCCCAACATGAGTATTTAAAAAAATCAATAATTGATAAATAAAATAGTTTATGGATACTATGTTTTTAAGTTTATGGATTCTAGTGGTTTTTTTCAAAAAAACAATTTTAGTCTCTCACACAAATTTTAAGTCAAAACCCAGATGGTAGAACTATAATGAAGTATAACCAACTTGTTATCGCTTTGGAATATAAAATTTGGTTTGTCTACAGCAAAAGCGATATGTATCTAAACTTCAAAAGAACTTAATTTGGCAAAGGCAAATACGATATATTCAACATTTGAAGGTGAACTATCTCAGATCTTGTGTGGAGCAGAAATGCTTCGGAAATTGAATGGGATGTTTGCTTAAAATACTAGTTCTTTGAGGCAAGCTGCAATGAATGGCTTTATGAACACTCGCTTGCCTGGGGGAAATGTAAGGGATCATTATCTGAAGATGATATATTCCACTCAATCAAGTGATAGGTACTATGGACCTACGCTTCCAAGTAGATATGATTTTGGAATCACTACCTGAGAGTTATGCACAGTTTAAGGTTAACTACAATATCAACAAGATGGATCTTACTCTTATGTAGTTGATGCATGAGCTTGAGAATGCTGAAAAGGCTCTCGTGAAGTGCAACAGTGCTCATAATGTTGAAGGTTCTTCTTCAAAATCCAAAGGGAAACCTAAGGGTGGACAAAAAGAATAAGAAGAAGATAAAACAAAAATACCACTCGCCAAAACTACCGTGAATGAAGAAGCTTTAAAGCGCAAGTACTTCAAGTACGATGTAAAGTTCAATGGAAGTAGAGTTCTCACGCTAAACAACAAACAAGGTATGAGTGATATAAATGTACTTGAAACTTGTTTAGTAGAGAATTATAATGATAAATGAATCATTGATTCATGAGCCACTAATCATGTTTGTTATTCTTTGCAGTGGTTCAAATAGTATAGCTTGTTGGGAGAAGGACAAAGATGCATGAGATTTGGGAACGGGGAGTATATCTTTGTGAAGGCTGTAGAATTAGTTATTTTATTTTTCAATAAAAGTAGGACTTCATATTTACAAGACTGTTTATTTATTTCAAATTTTAGTAGGATTTTAATTTCTGTTAGTTGTTTATTTGAACAAGGATTAACAGTGGATTTTAATTCCTTTATTTTAATAAGAAGTTTATCTTCAATTATTTGTTCCTTAGATTTATTGAATGGTCTTTATTATTTAAGTTCTATATCCTATAGTATTCATAATGTTGAAAATGATAATGAGCATAACCGCATAACCAAGAAAAGAAAAGTTTTAAACAAAATTTATCTTTGACATTTACGATTTGGTCATATTACTTCTGACAGGATTCATGATTTGGTCAAAAGTGGGATTTTAAACTCTCTAGTTTTTGAACTAATATCAGTATGCTAATCTTATTTCAAGGTAAAATGACCAAGAGGCCCTTCGTCAAAGAATATCGCGACAACTTAACTCACTGAATTGGTATATACCGATGTATGGACAAATAAATCTTCAAGCTAGAGGAAGGTAATAGTATTTTGTCACCTTTACGTATAACTACTCAAAATATGGATATATTTACCTAATGCTCCATGAGTCTTGACGGGTGACCTTCGAAGTCTAACAAAACCCCATACCGCTGGTCGCAAGGGCTAAATCGGGGACAATATCTCTTGAAAGTGACTGGTGGTTTCAGCGGAGTGCTGGGACTTCGACGACCCAAAGCAAGGGGTGTTACGGTGTGGTATCAGTGCACTCAAATGGGTGTGCCGACATTTAGGACGCTAATTCTGGGGGGCTGGATTGGACAACTTGAAATGCTGGGTGCGAGGCATCTGTAGCTACCCCGCGGTCCAAATCCCCACATCGCCTAAAGGGCTGGAGAAAGGTTTAATGCAGGTTCCTTTAATAATAACTGTTTCGTGAAAATTGCTGCGCTGTTCGTAGTTAACTCCTAAAGTTAAGCTGCGCTCACGCGCGTAGCAATCCTAGCACGGGTGACCTCGGGAAGTCCCGACAAAACTCTATACCGCTGGTCGTGGCAGAGAGCTAAATCGGGGACAATATCAGTTGAAAAGGACTGTGTGAGCCCAACTGGTGGCATTAGACCTGACCGGGGACCCCAAAGCAGCGGGTGCAAGTGTTACATGCCATCGAGTTCTAGGTTTTGAACATGTACTTCCGATGCTCCAAAGAACTACCTACACGCCAAGGTAGATTGTCTGGATTTCTTTTAGTAAAGGTATGTTTATTTATTTTGCATTACATTACCGGTTGTTTAGATGGGCTGGCCTAGTAAGGCTTTCGCTTCCTCGCTCATGGAGACGGACATGCCGCAGAAGTCGAGCTTCGCAGGCAGATACTACGACATCGGAGAGAGTCTTCCTCGCATCGTGATAACGGAGGCTATCTCATGTGGGTAGCTGCTCCATCTATATATGGTGGGTGTATCATGATGTTGGTTTGGATGACTTCCACTCACCATCGGGAGTTGAGAGACGCTGCATGCGAGGTCATGTATGTTTCAAGCAGTTTAGTTATGATACCGACAGGAGGAGGTCATTACTACATGCCTATTGATGATTCCAGCATGTAGGAGGAGCATTATCATTACATGTGTATGGTATCTAGATCTGGCCATTTAGGATCCTACAGCAGCGTAGAGCACGGGGCACGCTCTGTGCACGGGTTTGGAGGACCACCTATTGCAGCTAGCTGTTCCAAAGGGAGGACTCGGGAGGACCCCTGCGAGATTCCTCGGGTACTAATGCAGTACATTCCTCAAGGGTTATACATCTCATCCAAATGACTCGAGGATTTTGATCCTCGGGATTTGCTCTACTAAGGACTGTTTCCAGCGCTGGGTGACGCTTGTTGTTTGTTTATATGTATTATATCTTATACATATGGTATATGTGTATATAGGTATATATATGTTGTGTATATATTGTATAATATATGTATGGTACCGGTTGTATAACGCTTTTATTGTAAAATGTTGTGGTTTTTGTGTATCTTATCAAATTATTATCAAATAATTTGCTAAGATTATTTTCTCACTGGAGATGCCACGCTTTCCAATAAAGTTCACCCCAGCCCGGTAGCAGTCGTGGATGCTACAAGTCGCCTTGTAGAGGCCATTGAAAGGCCTGGTGGCTCGTAATATTCAAGAACAACAACTCGCAACAACAAAGAACTGAGGGAATTAATGCGCGGTAAAGCGCTTTCAAGATCTTCATCCCCTGAGTTTGACGGATCGATGAATCCATTAGTGGTCGAGAATTGGATTCGAGCTTCGAGAAGATCTTCGCCGACCATGTTTCGCAGACCCGTAAGGTGGTTTCAGGCTTCCTTTATGCGGGCTGGAGGAGCCAAATGAATGCTGGATATGATCGAGTATGCATCGCATCAATTTAACATCCTATGATGTGGGCCTTGTTCAAGACATTGTTCTGGAGAAGTATTTTGCCTGAGTGAAGCTGGAGGAAAAGGAAGCGGAGTTTATAAGCTCAAGCAGGGAAATCTTTCCGCAGGAGTATGAAAGGAAGTTTGATTTAACTTTCACGATATGCTACACCTAATGGACATCGAGGAGCCGTGGCCTTATCGCTTCGAGAAAGGATTATTCCAAAATACAAGAGTATAGTTTATCATTAGTAATAAACTCTTTTCGAAAGTAAATTAAAAATACAACATCACAAATAGGAGTCCTCTAAATACTCAGTGATTAAGATCGTTTCTATATATGATCATCATAATGACAAAAATATATATTCTCTATACTTAATGGATATTATAAGAGAATTAATATTTATCCGTCCAAATTCTATATAATCTTATTATATAAAGTACCTCCATTAAATGTCACTCACATTAATAAATTAATCAAACCGCTCCATTCTCAATGGTAATGGACCGTATCTAGTAATTTTGTAAAATTAAAGATTTCAAAACTTTAATTATTAATTACGGACTAATTTAAATTATTATCCTTAAACTTAATCCTCACATATATAACTCTTATTTATTAAGTTTAAGGTCACATTAATAATCAAGGAATTTTCATGATATTTATAAAGTATTACAAATAATACTAAAAAAGAATATGAAAATCAATTTCTATTTTATTTATTATTCAAAGAACAAAATTACAATAAAATATGTTTTAGGTACTATCCCTAACAATCTCCCACTTGCCCTAAAGCAAATGAGACATATTCCTCAATCCTAAACCTTCTAGATGACCCCTTAAAACTTTTTAAAGTAACGCCTTGGTAAGTGGGTCACAAGGCTGTCATGCAATCTTTTAAAACTAAAACATCGCCTATGCACGCATCTCTAATCACGATACTTATGCTTCTATATGCTTTCCTCTCTCAGGACTTCTTGGCTCCTTTAATTCGCCATGTATTCCAATCCTGTCACAAAACAAATGTAGTTGGTTTATCCATATCTTCGTAACTACTTCCAAATCCATTAGGAACTTACAAAGCCAAACACCTTCTTTAGCGTTCCTTCACAAGCTGCTACATATTCGCCTCCATAGTAGAATCGCAAGACATGCTTGTTTTGTACTTCGCCAAAATCCACGGCTCCACCACAAAGAGTATACATGCATCCGTAAGTCGACTTATACATATCCATTCCGATTGAAAATCGATCGGTACCCAAGAGGATCAAACTTACTTGAGTATATACAAGCATATAGTTTCTCGCTCTCCCAAGATATTCGAGAATATGTTTAATGTAAAGAACTCAATGATCATATCCCCGGGTTTGATCAAAAACGACTAACTATACCTACCGCGATAGCAAATGTCGCCTCAGACACACACATAACATACATAAGGCTTCCAACTAACGCTAAATAGGGTGCCTATATTTTCTTCCTCGAGGTGTTTTTGACACTACTCTTTGAAAGACTAACTCCATGACGCGAAGGTAAATTACCTTTCTTAGCCTGCAGACGCAAATCTTATTAATACCTTATCAATATACGCATGCTCGAGATAATGCTAAAGCAAACCGCTCTACAATCTCAATAACTGATCCCAAGAACATAACTTGGCCCCTCCCAATCTTCATTTGAATTGTTAGCCATTTCTTTTACATTTGATAATAATTCTACATTATTCCCAATAAGTAGAATATCATCAACATAAAGAACTAAGAAGACTCACCTCTTATCCTCGATATATTTATATACACAAGGCTCATCAACATTTTTATCAAAACCATAAGATTTTAATGGCTTCATCAAATCTTATATTCCATGACCTAGAGGCTCGCTTTAATCCAGTATATGGACCTATTTAGCTTGCAAACTTTTCGCTTCGTCCTTTAACTATAAATCCCTTCTCGTTGCATCATATGATGCTCTCTCTTCAAGATAACCATTCAAAAAGCCGCCTAACGCCCATTTGATATATCCTAATCAAGATACCGAATGGACAAGAGTATCCTAATGGATTTACGATGGCTACAAGTGAAAAGTCTCTTCATAATCACTCTTCCTTTCGTGTAACCTTTGCCACTAGCCTAGCTTTGAAAGTCTCTACTTTCCCATCCACTCCTCTTTTCCTCTTTCAAATCCATTTGTACCCTATGTGTCTAACCTCATCGTAGATCTACTAATTCCAGATCAATTAGAGTACATAGACTCCATTTCCCAAGGTTC